>JAOEHY010050079.1:0-44286 GCA_025447955.1 Psilopsiagon aurifrons
TTCTTTACTGTGAGGGTGGTGAGGCACTGGAATGGGTTGCCCAGGGAAGTTGTGAGTGCTCCATCTCTGGTGGTGTTTAAGGCAGGGTTAGAGCCTTGGGTGCCATGGTTTAGTGTGAGGTGTCCCTGCCCATGGCAGGGGTGTTGGAACTGGATGATCTTAAGGTCCTTTCCAACCATAACTATTCTATGGTTCTTATATACTTTATTAACCCCGAGAGATTTGTCATTTGTATAAGGACAAATTAACTGTTTGTATTTTTCTGCTTCCTCTTCTGAAATGTCTTTGGATACATATATATTTTAGTAGTCTGACAGGAGAATTCTGAAGGTTCCATTTAGCTTTAGAATATGCTTTGCAATGATGGTAGTTATGCAAGCTGCTCTAATCCTCCCAGGTGTCTTCTGCATGGCTTCAGCTAAACAGGCAGGGAAAACAGCATGCTCTTTGTGATCCCTCCAGCCCCTGGCACACTGAGGAAGAAAGAGAACAATTTCTATTTTGATGACTTCTGTTTAAAGACCTTAATGATGTGCCTGAATTTCAGGAAATACAGTAATTTATTAAACAGCAATCACTCTGACTCTGTAAAATATAAAGGACAATAGTAGGGATACTGCACGTCTTGGTTATATCTGATCTGGCAACTGAAGTGCAAAATGTCCCAGTACTTCCATGCAAAGGCTGGTGGAAGCATCAGCAGGGGGTTCAGAGAAGCAGTTGCGCTGCGCTTGCTAAAGGGTAAGCAGCTGCTGGGTTCCAGGTCAATTAAATACAAATAATTCAAATAGAATAGTTGCACCACTCAAATAACTGCAAAAGCATACTTTTCCAGAAATTATACCTGTCGAGATGTATTATGACTGGTACTACAACCAGTTGTAAGTTCTCTTTTGCTGAATGGTGTGTTAAAACATATACCAGACTTTCTCATTCTCTGTGGGTGTTTTGTTTGGTTTGGCAGGTTTGTTTTTTTTCTCTTTTTCATTAAAAAGGTCAAGATTTCCTTTTTTATAAAGCACCTGCACTTCATAGCGAAAGCAAATCAGTTGTCAGAAAATGCAGGCTTTCCTGTGTTCATTTTGCTGAAGGGGCCGCACAGTTGCTCCATGAGTAGCTACTGTTTAAGTTGCTTTGGAGATACAGTCATAGAATAGTTAGGGTTGGGAAGGACCTTTAGGTCACCTAGTTCCAACCTCCTGCCATCAGCGGGGACACCACACACTAAATGCTTGCAAGTTACAGTTATAGGGCTTTTTAACCTTCATGTCTTCTAAGGCTGCTACCAGCTTTGAGAGCCAGCCAGGAGCTCCCAACTGCCAGCCCAGCCCCAGCTATTCCCATAGGCCTGGACAGGGTGTCACAGCTGCTTGGCTGACTTGGGAGATGCTCACATGGAAGGGTTTCAGTTGGGTGTCCTGTGGATTTGGGATTCTTCCATGCACACGTGGCACTGATTCTGTAGTTGGGATCAGAGTATAACAGTTTTAACCCATAAATTCCAGGAACTTCCTACTTGAAGGTTTGTTGTCTGGGATTAGTAGTCCTTAAATGAGAGAAGGATATTTTTAAAGCTGTATTTGTGTTTTGGCCAAATATTTGGAACATTCTTATTATAGTTTGTATATTTTCATTGTTGTAATTATGGAAAAAAACATGGTGGGGAATGAATTCAGACTGTGAGAACAGTCTGAGGAGAAGAGTATGTGAATGTGATATTTAAATCTTGTTCTCTTGGTTGGGGAGATCTGACCTAGCATATAATTAAGTGATAATTTTACTGAGGTTGAAAGGGGTTTTGCAACTCAGGCTTCCACTGTTCTGGCTACTTAAAAAGCAGATGAATTACTTAAAAAGACTGTGTCGTTCCTCTAAAAGAAATCTCTTATAGAACTTTTCAAAAGTGTCAGACATTTACTTTTGAAACTTTCTCCTCAAGCAGAAAATCTGTTCTTATATTACAGAAAGGTTTGTCAGGACAGATGCATTTGGATGAATTCAGGCTAATAAAGTTGTGTGCAAGAATGTTTGGTTTGTTCATAACCAAACCGTGCTGTGGACATTGGGCAGTCTTACAGATGAAAGAACTGTGCATAGATGATAGAGACTATGAAATAGATTCATTTTTTTCCCTCCATTTTATTCCTTTATGTTATTCTGGCTTGAAAATTGCTAAGTGATTAATTTTTGGGGCCTGCCAATTCTGATACCAGAAATCAGTGGACCAAGACTGCTTTGTCTTAGGCATCGAAGTTTGTGGCATAAAGAAAGTCTCCCCGTGTCCGATTTTCCTGTAAGATATGTTGGCTCAGTTCCTGATTGGCACAGGGAGAAGGGGAGGTTGCTGCTTCCTGGCTTTCTGCATGTATTCAGACAACAGCCCAGAAGTTGGTGTTGGAAGGAGGCTGTTCGGTGCCTACCTCCCAGTGCCACTGGCTCAGGGCATCCTTCGTCCTTGCACTCAACCTGCGTAAAGCTGTTGAGTTTCAGCATTTGTATTTGTACGTTGGTGTGTCTTATAATGATAGTCAATACTGTATTACAGGGCTTTGTGATTGTCTTTAAAATCCAGAGACATAATGGCCGTCTTGCACTTCCCAGTTACCTTTGGGGAAAGAAATTTGATGCCTTTATAAAATATTACAGCTCAGACACTATCTATATGTCTAAAAATGTGCTGCAGTGGTATGTCTTGGATACTGCTGCCGTAGCACAAAAAAATCTGTGCAGTTGAGTTTGGTTTTCCCTTTCTGTAGGTGAGGTAGAATTTCCTTTAGACACGCAGGTTTTGGGGCTGTTGTGCATGAGTGATGTCTGCGAAACATGGAGGTGCCACAGCCCCTCGGCTGGTCCCTGCAGGGCTGGGGGCAGTTCTGCATAAGGTCACCAGCCAGGGTGCTGCATCCCTGGTAGCCTTTTTCATCATTCATAATTCTTACACCTTTTCCAACTTGCTTGTGGAGAGGTGGTGTAAGCAAAGTTGTTCAGAAGATGAGAAATGGAATGTCTGATACAAAGGTCACCTCTGAAATGGAAACAGATACAGTGCATTGATTTAGTCAAGTGCACATTTTTATCTCAGGCCTTTGGTAGGCAGTTTTTGTTTAAACATCCTAGTTTCTTTTAAATGAGCTGGTTTATTCTTAATGTTGAAAACACACTACTAAATTTATGGAAATAGAAGTGAAGGTGTCCTGTTTCCTATTGCCTGTTGCCAAATTCATTGCCTCCTGCTTCTGAGATTCATTTAATTCTTAATTTCTCCTGCCTTTTTTTTTTTTTTAAATGATATTGTAGATTTTAAATGTGGTTAAAAATGACCTTCTGATTTCTTAGAGAGAAAAATGCAATTCAAAAGTTGATTATGGCGTAAGGAACCAGCAGTGTGTTATGCTCTTCTGTCAAGCAACAGGACCCTCCCACTGGCTTTCTATCACCTCCATTGTTTAGTAATTTCTTGACATTATACTCTCTCATTTAACTGCATATATATGCCTTGATGCAGTGATTTATTGTGTTGTATGACTTACTGTATCATATCTTACATAGATTACACAGTTTTCCTACTATCTACTTGCATAACAAACAATATTCTATTTGTTAACAAACTTATCTAGGCTTGTAACTTAAGTTTATGTGCAGGGAAATGTGTCTGTATCTGGCTAATAACAAAGATGATTCTTTTAATATAATGGAAAGACAACATTCAGTTACTCTGGGATTCATGCAAACTTAGAGAAGTGGCAAAAGTGCTTTTCATAAAGTAGTATCTGGGAATGGTCTTGAATGTCCATTTCCTGCCCTCTGAACCAAACTTCTGTCACATTATTCTACAATTTCTAAGCACCCCCGCAGGATTTTTTCCTTTTTGGGTTGATCCCAGTAGTAATAAAGAAATAAGCACGTGACTCTATAAATGTAGATAAAACAATTCCCAAGGTATTCAGGATGGTAAGTATCATAGCAGCAAGGTAAATAAGTTAATTAACTTTAGACTCTTCTGCTGAGGTTCAGAGCGCTGATAGTAAACACAAAGGGTCTCAAACGTGGGAATTAGCATGAAGAAAGTGTTTATGTGTATAAGCGTTGCAGTGCCAGCAGTGTTTGCTGGGAGGTGACATTTCCCTTCTGCCTGTTACTCTTCCTGCCCTAAGCTCCAGGCACTCATTGTTCCGGTGTACAGAGCTGGCTGCTTCTGGGGCCTACTGTGCTTAGTGCACTGTGTACTTTGGCGGGTCATGGTGCCATTTGGGCTTTGAATAATTGTGAAGTATGCTTATGGGTTACTTTCTGTCTGCTCTAAATAAGCTCCATACAAATCTGTACAATGTGTGCAAACCCCTGATAAATCAAAGAGTTACTTTTCAGCAGAACGGGTTGGAAATGAACTGTAAGTTTGGCCGAAGACTGCCGGGGTGACAGGGGCTTCTGGTGGGTGCACGGAGAGGTGGTGCTGAGCAGACTGCTGTGAGTGACAGAATGTGCTGTGATTTTAGCACCTGGCTTGGACTGTAAGTAGCTGTGAGGCAGAAAAGTATGTTTCAGGATACACCTGTGTTTTAATACCTGTGTTTTCAAGGCTTTGCAAGGCTTTGCCAGTGTAGAATAATTGCAGACACCAGTAAAAGATGGGTCGAATGTGTGTTTTAATTCTGACTTGATTTAACATTCTGGATTTATAAGTGTACAAAGCCCAGCAATTTATTACAGTTTCAGTGCTTACTTGCGCAAGATCTTCTTTGAACATGACATATGAATAAAACCCCATGCTTTTTCAATAGGCCAAGTCGTATTAAATAGATCTCGATCATATTTATCTCTTTGACTCAAGAAACAAGACATTTTACCAACAGCAATTTCTTCTTGGTACTAAAGAAACATATTTTCTGGATGTTGCACATACTGTTTTCTTTGTAAGATATGATTTTGTTTTCTTTTTGGTCATTTGCATGCCTGAAGTGTACCTTTTTAACAGGTTGTATAGGGCCTTATTTAATTTCTCTGAGATTTTAAAGTGGTTTAATCACTTAGATTTTAACTCATAGTTGGGTGAGGCTCTCTCTAGTGGTTTTTACACTCACAAAACAAACACAAGAATCTGGGGCTGCTTGTTCCTCTTAGCTGTGCTGTTACAGAAGGTAATGAGAAATACTTTAAATTCAGATTCGTCAAGAACGCATCAACTGATGGAATTTGATCTTCTAAGGTACAATTCTTCCAGACTGTATCACAGATACTTATTGCGTCTGTAGGAGCAAACGCTATGCTTTACAGATTGAAATGCAACTTTGATCACTTTTTCATAGTGAAACAGTGATAAACAATGTGCGCCATTAAAATATGGTAACTTTTACTGAGATAATTTCAGGATAATTTTAAAAAACAACACTAAAACCTTCCTTTATTCTGGGTATTTCATAGTTTCTTTTCTAATCACAATTCTGTTATTAATGGGGTAGAATGTTTATCTGTGAGAAATGAATGGGTTTGGAAATTTGGTGTTTAGTGTTAAAATAGCACACAGGATTGTTCTGGGGAACTGAACCTCCATGGGGCTCATGCAGATGCAGATGTGAGGAGAAACAAGGAAATGATGGATGTTCAGAACAGGCATGTAACCAGTAGGAACACTGTGTGTGTGTATGTGTGTCTATATATACAGATACACATTTAATGTAGAATACTACTACATGGCTTGCTTATTTTTGTGTGGACATTTTTAAAAGTGGACACTATTAAAACCTATCTTCCCTTTTCCTTTATTTCCTTCAAGCTCTAGGTTGAATTTGTTATAGTTCCATTCAGAGAGGTTTTACATAGCAAGTTACACGTGGTGTCACAACCTCTGCAGAGAAGCTGAGCAATAGGAGCAATGACTTAGTTGCCTCCCCTGTTAGTTGAAGGATTCAGAGGGAGGGAGCCTGGGGTTCAGTTTCATCTTCTGCTTGATCCCATTTAATCCACTACCCCATATTTTCAGAGATACGGTATTTTGGGTTTAGTGTGAAGACTTCCTTTGCCACTAGTCTTACATTTTGTATAAAACACTTACTTAAATCTCGCAGGCAGTGGTTAGAACTCTTAATGCCTTCCTGTCTTTTCAGTAGCATTCCTGAATAGTGGTTTCTAAAAGTCATTGTTTCTGATTTAAGTGCCTCTAACTTCGGTGGATCTTGTCTGGCTTAGTTTTGCACATGCTTAACATTTGTTTCATGAGTAAAGAACTGTCTTTGCCCTGCTCAATAGCCTGAGGTGTGCGCAAAGCCCAGGCTTTATTTTCTTGAGTAGCCAATGTGCATTAAAAAAATTAGGCACACAGAAGCTGACAGGGCAAATGAAGCCACTTTCTTTGCTGCCTTCCCTTGCAAGCTAGTGAAGAGACACTTTAAAAGATCTGGAATGGAAAACTGTAGCAACGTCACTTTATTTTTCAGGGTTTGTTAATAAAGGAGCAACTACCTCCTCTTGTTCCCTCCTCCGCTGCCCTCGCTGCGTGCTGCGCGTTAGGAGCGCAGTGCTGCTCCTGCCTTTCTCCAGGCAGTGTGTGCTCCGTGGGGAGCGAGGCGAGGACAGACAGGAGAAAGGAGAGACCAGGCTGCAGGGGTGGAGAGAGTGCTCCCCTTCCAGGAGAGGTGCCTCTCCTCTAGCTCATGGTCAGACCCCTCTGGAGCTGGTCCTGGGTGAGTACATCACACCGTGGTCAGTCATGCCTTCCTGCTGTAACGGGTAGCTCCTCTCATCTACATAATTCATCTCTTGGCTCAGTAACACAATCCCAGCGGCTGGAGAATTTCAGGTACAGGACACTAATGCTTCTAATGGTAACTTTCTTGCTATGCTTTGCGTAAGATAATTTTGTGCTGTGTGGACAGTATTTTGTGTTCGGAGGTGGGGTATGCAAGTGGTGTGTATGATGAGTAGCAACTTGAGTTACTTGTAAGTCATAAGGCAGATACGTGGGCTTGTAAGAGAGAGAAATGTCCATTATTAGCTTGTACAGCCAGAAGGCATATGATAATTGCTTTGAAAACATCCCCTACGCTTTAATTTTAGAAGGTACAGTGATAGAAATGATTCATTGTAATGGAACCATTTATGTAAAAGAAAAACTAAACTTACTGTTTCGGCAGGATTTATTACCAAAAGATGATGATGTACCTGAAATACTAGTCAGCTGCTTATACTCTCGTTAGCAATTGTCACATAGCATACCTCCAAGCTCCTTATAAATGCAGTGTTTTGGGATGAATTTAATAGGTAAATGTTCAATATTTCCAATACCTGGAAAGGAAAAAAACCAGCTTATTAATGATCTTTATATAATAACGCTTGTACTTTGCATGGATTTCTGCTTTGAAAGTTTCCATCCTTTCTGTTTAAACATAATCTTTAAAAAGTGCATCTTGCTTTGTCAGAATTTCACATGCACTGTTGTTTAACTCATTTCTTTCCTAGCTGTGGATTTTTGTTTGTCTTGAACTTGAGCTGAGACATCAAGAAGCAAAATATTCAAATATCTATTTTGGAAGTTAGAATTTATTTCTAAACTAACCGAACCTATTAAGTAAAATTAGACTATGCATTTTATTAGAACATGGAATGCATCACTATTCCTGCTTCTCTTTGGAAGTAGGGATAAAGGAAAATAGATGACAGAAATAGTTTTGATAAATACAGCTACAAATGTGCATGTTGTCATGCTTTAGGTAGCCAAATTTTGCTTATCCTTGAATTTTGAACAGATTCACCGTGCAGTTTTAGCTGAAATTCAGATGGTACCAAATATCCGCATAGGGTGATATATTTGGATTTGCAAATGCTTATATGAAATTTATGACTCCTCTGAAAGGAATTAGCTGAAAAGGGATTCTCAAAAAGACTTCTTAAGGATTCAAGTTACATCTGAGATATTGGCAGACATTCTGCCGTTCATCCATTTAGCTGCAAATGTATCTAGGACCAAAGCATTTTGCTGTCCTCTGAGAGAGGCAATCCATACTTTTAAATATGTTCATATGTGGGCAAGTCTGTGAAAGTGAATTCTGCCTGAAAATAAAATACCCGGCGTTGGGAAAGCGGGGTTATGTAACGAGCATTGCATAATAACTGCATTTAATGGTATTCTAATAGGAGGTTACTTTTATCACTGTTTCTTTAGGAGAAAATGTTGCAGGTATGAGACTAATTACCCTCCTTCTTTAAGGTTATCAGATGTCCTAATTATCAAGGAGTGTCCTTGCTAACAGGGACAGCCCTGGCATCTTGGAGGCTTTGCTGAAAATGGGGCAATGTTCTAATTTCAGAAAAATCCCATGTCAACCAGGTTCCTGAGCAAGTCCAGAGCCTCACGTGGACTCTGAGGACACCGCATCCGTCTGGGGTGGTACCGGTGCTGGATGCTGCTCATCTTGTGAGATACAGAGCTGCTACAGCAGCCAGCTGTCCCACTGCTGGGGACAAGCACTAGTACAGATACAAAACCCTTCCTCATCTTAGATGTAAAGGAAAGAAATGGCGTTTTGTGTTTAGATGTGTGTTTGGTTTTGCCTTTCTGTAACTTCCCTGTAGCTATGAAGCTAATAATTCGTCATGAGAATGGGCCAGCCAAATCAGGTCCATTGTCCCTTTCCGCTTGAATGGACAGACCAGGCAACGAATACTGGAGTATTGGAAGGAGTTTCCACAGAGGTAGAAGCTAAATTTAAAGCAAGAGCAGCTCGCTGCACTCTCTGTTCTCAGGGAGTTGTCAAAAGGAAAAAGTGGGTTTAAGAGGCAGTCAGATTTGTTTGACTGCTTTGTTATCGCTGGACTCAAACGCAGAGTATTTTATATGTATTTTAAAATAAGGAAGTTGATGGATTATGTAAGAGGCTACTCAAGTACAACACAGGGAAACCTGTGCTTTCTGGAGGACCGACTGAAACTGAGTTTACTCTGTGTTTTAAAAGGGTGCTATGACTTCTCTGGTTGCATAAATATCCGAAGGTTTCTTCTGCAAGAGGTGGCTGTGATTCCCCAGTTCTGCCCAGCTAAACCAGTGTACATGTAGGGTCCTCCTTCTATTTCACTGAAGTTCTTTCTGACTGAGAAAATCCTGTGTAATTATGTGTTTTATTTGAATTCAAGCTTTCTAGTTTTCCTTGCACAGAGACCTTCATAAATTTGAGGACTTAACCAGGAAACTGTTAGAGTGTTCAACTCCTTCACTCTCCTCAAAATGCTGGGGAGCAATTGCTCCATGGCATCCAGGACATGGGGTATCACATTTGGGTAGCCAGGCAGCCCGCCCTCTTGTGCGTGTAAATGGCTTAGTAGAGTATTTAAATGCACAGTTGTGTTCAGCATGGTAATATCATGTGAAAGCTCTCCAGGAAACAACATATGTTTTTCACGTGCGACGGTGTGTCAGGACACATGGGAAAACTTGCCTGCATGGGGTTCGGGGTCATAAATGTATCACAAGCACATCCATGCTGTTTGTGTTGCAGTGGCAACTGTTCTTTTAAATAAGCAGTTCTAGTCAGTGCAGCTTTGTTCTGTAACAGTATAAATAACTTGATGTCAGTTCATCAACACCTGAATGACTTTCAAAGAATGTAGGGTTTTTTGTTTACAACGGCTGACTTTTACCGGGGTAAGTGGCAGTTCTCGTATTTCGTTATTTCCCCTTCTGGTATTTTGCAGTATAAAATGTCAGCATCTGCCATCTCAGTTTCTTTCCTTTGTTGGAAAGATTTTGTGTACTCCCACTTATTGTAATTAGAATAATGATGCCGAATTTTCTCAAGGTGAAGAAAACTACTGGAACCACAAAATAGAACATGAGCAAACTGTAATTGCCTAGTTTCTTAAGTGAAGGTATGAAACTCCCGAAGAATGATTTTAAGTTTTTGTAGGGAAGGTGTGCTGATAGTATCAGGAGACACGTCAGTTCTTAACAGTGGCTGATAATTAAGGGCTGAGGTTTCAGCTGAGGTAAAGGAATGATCGGAGCCGATGTGCACCGTTAAAAGTGGCTGAAGAGCCATTTGTAAGCTATTTACTGTTGTAAAAAATAGAAAGTGTTTGCATTTTCTGTATTAATTCCACAGGGAGCGTGTCAATGATAATGCATCATGTGGGTTAAGTCCTGCAGTCCTTCTTGCTGCTAATGAGATTTGTATGTGCTGCAAAAGCCATATGCATCGTAACACAAAGTTTGTTTCAGGGTGCCTTAGAAAGCTGTTCAGTCATTGTTTAGGAAACTTTAGTCACCTTTAAGTAGCCGAAATCCAATCCTAATTAGATTTGCCCTTAAAAGACTGCTGCTCTGAACTTCACTGCCCAATCATTTCATCTGAATATGGGCACAGATTTGGTTAGCAGGTTGTAAATTTAAAAAGGCTTAGAGCCTGAATCGCCATATCCACAGACAGCTGAGTTCTCTGTAACAAATACCTTTCTCATGCTGGCTCTCCTTTGAAAAACTGTCTAGGCAGGCTGGAAATGATGTTCATATTTAGACAACTCAGCCAGACTAGTCTGTGCCTGGCAAGTTCTGGCAGTGTTATAGGTACCTGAGAAACAAAAGTGAGGATGTTGGTTTGTAACATGAGATGGAGTGGGAAAGCCGTGCTCCAAAGCAGCATCAGTAGGTTTTCTTTCAGCTGAATTCCATAGTGAAGATCTGTATCGATACTAGTCTTTCCATATCTTCTCTGTTGGGTCACAGCTCTTTGGAAGAGACTTGAGGTCTTCTCCCCTCTTTAGACACTTTGAATGACTCCTTCATTCTCCAGTTTTTCTGCTTGTCCATCTTCTTTGACACACGGTGTGACAGCAGTACCCTGCTGGTGCCATGGACAGGCTCCACTTTCCACGTCTCTGCAGGTGCTGCAGGGTTGCACAACTCCTGCTGCCCAGCTGCCAAGTATGAGATAAGACTATAAGACATTTAAGAGCTAAATTAACATCCTTTCCCATATCAAGGGTGCTACCCCTTGTTACCAGTGCTGCCAGCTGCCTCCCTGTTGATTTTCTAGTTGAGTGCTGATCTTGCTTTGGTTAAACAGAAGAGAGAATGACTTTGTGTGCAAGTTCTCTCTTTATTGGTATTGTGGCTTCACTGAAGTACTAATGGATTTGGTCCTTTGTTTTTCTGACACTTGACGTGATTCCTGCCCACCTTAGTGCATGTCCAGACCTTTCCCAGCAGTGCCCTTTGGGATAAATTTCAGTCTCGGGAAAGCTGGTTGTGTTACTAATCTCTGAGTGCTGATTTGATTTGCTGTTGTTTGCATATAGCTTTACCAAAGCCTCCTTTTTCAAATTACATTTGTAAAACAAAGGTATAGATGATAAATGATCTCATAGTGTCTTGGACGCAAATGTTGGTGTTCAGCTTTAGGTGTTGCTTTCTCGTGTATGCTGTAAAATTTCTAATATAGCAAGAATCATTATTGCTTGGATTATTTTGGGGAATTATGCAACCTACTAAAGCTACTAAACAGATTTATATATTTATTTTCCCCTTACCAATCAAAATTGACTTTTTTTGGCAAGGTTGGCTTGATAGCAGCAGTGAATGGAGATCTGTAAATGTATTGAACTCCTTCACTGGTGGGAGTTGAATCCCCAAATTCCAATATTTTGTGGACTGAAGGAAAGGAGTTTTTAAAAGACTCTCTCTTCTGTAAGAGATGTACTTAATCTTTATTTGCAGAATTTGACCTTGAGTTTGAAATGTGGTTCTGAAAATGCATTCTAGGTTTACCTTTCCCATCACATGGATGCGCTTCGTTATATGTAAAATGTTTTCTTATTTTCCTCAGTACCGATTATGAAAACTGATCATTGATTCTGAAAATGAAGTCCTACTCCCAATGATTTTGGCAGATTATATCCACGCTTTCCATTTACTCTCAGTGGTACTGTGTAAGTGATGGCATTGTATAAGCAATGAAAGCAGTTTGGTATGGCCAGTAGACCTTAACTATGATTTGCATGATGCCTGAGCCAAAATCTGGTCACTAGACTTCGTAATAACTGTCAACTTCACTCTTTTTAACTTTCTCTCTCTGTTTAAACCTTGTGAAGTTACATCAGGAGTGCTGGGTCCAGTCTCGGTCTCCCCAGAACAGGACAAAGAGAACTGGAGGAAGTCCAGCCAAGGGCCATCAAGGTGGGGGTCACACAGCATACAAGGAGCGGTGGAGCGAGCTGGGGTTGTTTGGTCTGGAGAAGAGATTGTCTTCAGGGGTTGCTCAGTTGCCCAGTGGCAAGTTATAAAAGAAGGCAGAGCCAGGCTTGTCCCTGAGGTACACAGCAAAAGGATATGAGGTAATAGATAGAAGTTGCAGTAAGGGAAATTCTGATTAAATATAAAGAACTTGCTCACCAGGAGGATGTTCCAACATGGGAACAGTGGCCCAGATGGGTGGGAATCTCCATCCTTGAGAATATTCAGAACTCAGCCGGGTATGACCCTATTTCACATTTAAAGTTGGCAATGAGTTGGACTAGGTGACCTTCAAAGATCCTTTCCAACCAAAATTATCCTATGGTTTTGTTAAGAAGCAAAATGGAGGAAAGGAGAAAAAAAGATGGGTTTAATTTGAAAGTAGAAATTCATGGATGTATGAGCCTGCAATATGTGAGTCACATACAACGCTTGGTCCGATGGGACCTCTGGAGTCAAAGGGCCCTTCCAGTCTTAGAACACTGATTTGAAATGGCGGTTCATGCTTTACAGTTGATGTGGGAGGTTATGCTTCCTGTGTGGCCAACTTGGCTTCCTTTTTGATGTTTTATATTTTGACATGACAGATTTATGGTTTTCTGTTGTTGTCTTTAGTTGATTCCAGCAAGTGGAATTCAGACAGGCAGAAGTGGAAGGTGCTGAAAGAGGAGTGAAAGCAGCACAGGCTTGTCCTGTGTGGGGAATTTGGAAAACATTAGAGGTATAGTCTCAAAGTCTTTCCATTTTAAATGTTATTATGGAGTTGCTTGCAACAGTGCTAAGTGACCTGCCCCACATTTCTAGATGAGTTTTCCATTTACTGTGTGAAGTTATATAAAAGGGCAATGAGAAAAAAGTGTTGACTTAATCTGGACTGCTTGAGTCCGTGTACTCTGTGCTATGCAAGAAGTTTGTCACTTGTTTCGGCATTATAATTACGGTGCTTCTTAATTAGTGTTTCTGGTGTTAAAGCACCCTTCCTGGAAGTGTCAGTTTCCATTGGTGAGTTATGCTGCAGTGGGATTAGTGATAGATGCACCACAAAGTAGTAAACATCTGATAATTGTCTTGATAATGGCCTGTATCTGAGGAGGAATGGTAGGAAAAGAAGACAAGCTATGACAAAACATACATTCTATTAACTTGAAGGTGGCACTTCTAGAATGCAGGGTGGGCTGATTACAGTTACAGGGATAAAAATGAGTGGGTAACTACTGCTTCTTCCCTTGTTAAAAGGAAAATTGCCAGGGGAAATGTCACTTCATCCTTTAGAGGCCTCAGTGGGTAGGATGGAGAGGCAGAGCAGAGGTAGAGGTGCCCAGCCTATGTCAGAGCAGGCGGTCCTGCAGCTGGAGCTCTGCCAGTCAGATGTCTGTCCTAATCTCAGGATGCGAAGAAAAGAAAGGGGGAGAATTAAAGTAACCCCTTATTTTCAGAGGCAGTTTGCTGGCAGAACGAGATGCTCCTTCAGACAGAAGGCTTCCCAAGATTTTTAGGATATAATTGTTAAAGGGAATTTTAGCTGGGTAAAGCCTGACTTATTTGACCTTCGCGAAAGCAATCGCTGGCTTCTCTCCCTGTCAAGTGTCTGTGCTGTGCTGTGTTGGGGTTACTCTTTCTTTGACGGTGTTTTTTAAAACAAGTCTTTTGGTACATCTCCTTTCGTTACCACTGTAGTGTTTGCAGACATACCTTAAGTAATGGTCCTTCCTTCTATAGAAGTTGAAAAGCCTAAAATATTGCTGTTCTGGCTACATAGGTAATGTGGGTTTTGAAATGTTGACCCTTATTCAAAGGGCTACTTTTATAGTGTTCCTTTCAATATTGATTCTGATCATGGATTTGCAGGTACCTAAGTTTCACTGTAGTTCTTAGGCCTAGTGCATAAACTGAGATGTTCCAGAGCAGTACAGGTTAATACTAAATTAACTAATTCACTGATAAACAAATGATCTGTTGGCTAAAAATGTCTTGGAAGGTTGATTCTGGGAGAGAATTTTAAACAATTAAGAGTCAGTTCCCTGTAAGATGGAGACATAGGTCTGAGGCCATAATCCAAAAAGGAAATTTGTTTAATTTAAGTAAGAATCTTGGAATAAACCACAGAAGGTCATGAATGTCACTAATGCTGAATGAGAAATAGAAAGATTCTAGAGATAAGAAGTAGAACTAGAATTTGAAATGTGTCTATATCAGCAGGTCATTTGGTGCATTAGGAGCAGATCAATAGCTTGAAGCGGTCATTGTTGGGGCCTCTACATCTGCGCAGGTTTTATGTTGGACTAGATTTTGTCTGAGCCTTTGGACTGCGTGAGCTCACTGCATGTGACAGCTTTCCAAAGACCTGTGATTGTTTCAGATCTGTACGTGGTGGATGCTTTCGTGTGAACCTGTAGTGGGGCTTCTGCTTTGCTTCCTTCAGAAGAAATTTAGTTCATGAGCCCCAAAGCTGTTCTGCAAACTGAATTAACATGGAATAAAAAGGGATGGTTGTAGGAGTTGCTTCAGAACTGCAGTGTTGCTCAAAACCAAAATGTGAATGTAGGACATAGCAATGTCATCTAGCTGTGAAGCCTGTTGTAAAAATACATCCTCCTATCCTCTGATGGAGAAGCAGAGGTCCTCCTCTCTGCAAGCAGAATTTATCCAAATGAACTCTATTGGGTTAAATCTGGGTTTTTTTTTTTTTTTTAAGTCTGTGGCAGATCTTCAACTGAAGTAAATGAGAGTAGAATTAGGCCAACACTGATCACTTAAGGGAGATATAAATCTAGGCTAGAGAAAAGGCAAAGATCAACTCTGCACAGATTCAGAAATAGTTTCTGTCTGTTATTCCACTTGTGACTCCTGTGTGCTTCTGTAGGAGTTGGAGGGCTCATTTCTGGGTCAAATGTCACTGAAATCATCATACCAAGTTTTAACACTTGAGTTGGTGGTTATCAACTGGGAGGATGTGGCTGTCGTGCAGTTCTGGCTGCAGCACAGCATTTCTGAATGAGGACGCTGCTTTTGGATGTCATTAGACCTGTGAAATGCGGCAGGTAATGGTAGGCTCTGATAAGCCCTTTTCCACCACTATAACTTTACTCTTGGTGTTACTATTCTTTAGACTTCCTTGACAACTTATAAGCAAAGAAAAGTAATTCAAAGTGAAATGCTTTAATATTTTTGTATTGAGACACTAAATAGCTTAAGTGAGACTAGTCAGAAAGACTTCAGCCAGTGGCTACAGCAGCAGTATTCCTTTTTCCTCTACCATCTGTGATAACAATGTGAGGATCTCTACAGGAGGAGGCCACCTATACTCTGCATATCTGTTTTTTTCCTCTACTGGGAATAGCAATGACAGGACAAAGAAATCTGAATTTTGCTGTGATGCTGAAGACTTGAGCTCCTTTTCAGTCACTGATTTGCTCCTTATTTGCGTTTCTTCTTTTGCGTTTGGACACAGTCTTTCTAATCTGTTTGGGGATAGCAGAGAGGCATATGTCACTGGAGTAAAAGGAAATTGGCCATTTAAGAGATTTTCTGCATCTGCATGCTGGGATTTTTTGCCCAAAATGTCTTCTCAATAGAAATACAGCTCTGATTATAATGCATCGAAAGGAATGACACATCCACCAGTGGATCTTATGCAATGAAAATGGCAACTTCGCGTGATTCATGTTTCTTCCTTTCGAAGCAGGGAGCTAGTCTGAAAAGGATAAGCTTGTGTCTCTTGGTCCTCTGGCTTCTGTGCATCTCTGCTGCGGGTACGTCTTTATACGGATAGAACCCTGGGGATGTTTTAATCATAAGAGAATAAGCGCTTTGCAATTGCAGCGTGGCTTCCTGTCTACTCTGAACTGCATCCTCAATTATATTAATCTGACTGTTGCCTATTTAAGCATCATGCTACATCTTGAATGACAGTGGGGTAAACAGATTCAGCAAATAAGCTGTTGTTCCTGCGTGCTTGCGAGTGGCAGATCAGGTCAACCAGAGAAGCAGATAAACAGGCACATACACAGATTTTCCTGTGTCATTGCCTTTTGGCTGTGATGTAAATGAAGAGCAGGAGTACAGAGTGCCACAGGAATGTTTTTGAGCCTGTTAAAATAAGGTGTATAGTGTATGTGGTTTTGGCAGTTGTGGGAAGCCATGGGTGAGCTGCAGCTTTGAAAAATGCTAAAATAAGTGTGGATGGTAGATGAACGTTTTTACTATTTGCATAATTTCTTTAAGGTCACTTGAGTTGCTGGTACAGAGTTATGGAGATGGTCTGTTCTGCTCATTGTATTCCATGGGTGCAGACTCTCAAGTGCTGAAATAATTTTTGACAGTGGGACTGAATGTGCTTTTTTAAGTGGTTGTGCCTGAACTTGCTAAGTTCTGTTCTTGCAAGGAATTACAAAAAGCAGCAAAATATCAGGTTATTGAGGAATGTATCTGAGGAAGTGGTTTACGTTCATTTTCAAAAGCAGCAGAACAAGGGACACTCAAACATATGCGAATAAAGCTGTGTATTTAAAGTGCTCACCTCAAATCTTTGCGCCGATTCTCTGAGGTTTATGTAAGCTGTACCAAGAGGTGCTATCTGGGTAATCTGCAACCTGGCTGGGTTGCTCCCTGACATCGGGAGCAGGCTGCATATGCATTTTGGGATGACGGGGAGTCTGTGGTTTATATTCTGATTAGTTTTGCTTAATTTTCTGAGATATAACTTTGTATTTTTAGTTTTAGGTGTTGTATTCAAACATGCAGAGATCGTTGTTGGCAACTGGACAATTCCCTTCCGTTATTCTCAAGGTTCTGGGGGGGAATGCTATCCCTGTATGACTGCTGATTAAAAGCCAGATTCAGAGATTGTTCAAAATTGCTAGAAGTAAGGTGGCTTTAATTCCCTGATGTGTGAAATATTGCAGATGGGTCCACAGAACATAACTATGGAAAACAAATCTGTTGTCAGGAGGTATGAATTTGCTTCGCTTGGAAATATATAGGAGCTGATTGGTATGAAAACCTTGGGAACAGCTGGATTGCATTTTTTGTTTACTTGCAGATTTCAGGTATGAAGTCAGTGCAGAGGGATGAGTCAAGCACTGCTCTAAGATTAATCATGGAAATCCCAGTGTTTATGATGTGGTTGTGTTAAATTAGTACACCTTGTACACAACCTGCTACAGATACAGTTGATAATATCACTGATTCTTGCTGTGTTTAAACATAGATCTCTGCAGAACTCGTGACAAAATGCAGGTAATTCCTGTTTACCCTTTCTGCCTGTAGAGGCAGAGATTTCATTTTGTTGATTCATTTGTAGATATATCTACATTTCTAATAATGGAATCATTTGCTTGGGCCTTGGTGACTGATCGAGCGACGTGGAGTTACGGTGAATCTGTGACTATCATTCATGGTGAGGGATTTTCAAAAGTTCAGTTGTGACATGAAGAATTCAGGGATTTAGCAAAGCCCTTTTGGTTTAGAAGTGGGCAGCAAAATATCACAGTAACCAAATGATGTTTCTGTAGCAGCGTTTATACCTGAAAGAATTGAGAACCCAACGAATCAATAAAGCAATATAATGTACTAGACGTAGCTTTGGCAATGGGAGTTATCAATCTATCTCAGCATTTTGGGGGTTATTTCTTCCAAATGTCTCAAGATACTTCTTCCAAAAATTCCCTTTTAAGCATTTTTTGATACTCTGATAGGAAATGAATGCAAGACTTCCTTAAATTTCATTTGCAAATAATCACTTTATAGCCAAAAGCCAGAACATTCTGTGTTACACCACTTCCTGAGAGGTATAATCAGCAGAGGACTTCTACTTTTCTTCCCCAGAAACTTTATTTAGGTGAAGAAAGATGAAGAAAAAGTATGCTAAAAACATATGCTAAATTCCATAAGATCTCAGTTATCTCCCAAGTGTGTTCTACTTATAAGAACAGTTACTGGGTTTATGCTTTTAATTTTTTCTGCTTGGAATCAGAAGTTAAAGCTGTCATTTCTGGTGATTGCATAATTAACAGCACGTAAACTAATTGAAAGAGAACGTTTCAATCTCAAATTGTTAATGGTGTATGTTGTTGCTTTGGTGGAAGTCATTGTGCACGCATGTAACCATTCCCAACCCTTCCACATCCAGTTTTGGTCTCTTCAAAAGCAGCTGTGAAGTTTGCTGAAGTCTTCAGAACTTGGAGTGTTTCACAAAGTGCTAGTGCTTGTTGTCTTCTAATGTAGAAGAACCTGAGGAACATAGGAAGTTAGGGTTTGGTCCCCTGTTCATTTTATTCCATTTGATACTTGAGCAGAAGTCTCCCATCTGCCTAGAGCAAATTCTAATAGTCTGTAGAACTATTTTCACACTTTCTTCTGCTGACCATTAAATATGTGATGGTTTGGTTTTTTTGTTCCTACAAAGTGAAACAGTTTCATCTTGAGAGACTAAAATCACAGCGCTCTGGTCTGCACGATCAGGTATAAATCTTGGCTGCAAACAGACGTAGTGCAGTTAGATATTTTCCCCCCACTGCTGGTGGCCTGAGGGCAATGCTGGCTGAAAAGGGCAGCAGGTAGCGTGGAAAGCCCCGCTTTGGGCAGCATCCTAGGCTTATCCTAAGCTAAAATTGCTGGGTAATTGCAGACAAATGGTGCCGTTTGATTGAGTGACATAAACCTAAGATGCTTATCTAACAGCTAGGTAATACTGAAAAAGGCAGTGCTTTGTGGAGCTGCGGGAAGAGGCTTTTGCTGCTCCATTTGTTCCATGCTGCCTCTTTTGTGAGCGTGCCATAAGGATACATGGGAAGTTAACCTACAGGAAGTTGTTTTCTTACTTCACCTCCCAAGGTAGACTCACTGTTTGTCTTGCAGAATATATATGGGGTCAACAAATTATATATTCTAATAGCAATATAGTTATCCAGCACTCAGTATTGATTTACAATTAAAAAGTGTACATTCATTTGTGAATAAATAGTGCTCATGTTCCAAAATGGAAGGTTTCACTGAGAATGCTCACTGTCAGCTTCTTAAAAAATACCTGTTCAGCCCAATTGCCTCTGCTCATCCCCATCCCTGTGGTTCAGAGCTGAGGAGGGAGTTGTTCCCAAAACAGACAAGTAATTTGCTGGAAACAGATTTTTAGATCAACACATTTGATTACAAGGAGAAATCAAACTAGTGCACTTTGTGCAACACAGGTCTATGCTCTCTGTGAGAGACATGGTTAAAATCAGCAAGCTATGCTCTGTAGCAGCTGAGCCATCCAGATGGTCTCAGTTTATCCCTCATTAAAACACATTTCAGTGTTCCAATCTTTAGATAAAGATAGGCCTGAAGAGCTGTGGCAGGGCCCATATTCTAAAAGAAAGGTCACAAGCATGCAATGAGAGAAAATACCTCTCGGAGCAGCCCAGGGCCTGCCCTGTGCGCTGGTTTCACAGCAGGACAAGGCAGCTCCCAGAGTGGGAAGCTGGGTTGGAGGGATGCATGGAGCAGCACACCTGTGGGTCGTAACAGTGCTGCCATGTACAGTGGGCTCTGCCCTCTCTTGTATTTGTGCAGGCTGAGGTTACTGATTTCTTGATTTTCTGGAGATATTAGAGCTCTTTGATTTCAACTACCGCCTAGGACTTGGTATTACTGATTCAGTTTCTTGCAAGTAAAGGCAACACTGCAGTATGATGATGAAAGAGAGTGCTGCAGCACGTGGTGGTACCCGTCCTAGAGCCTAGAGGGTGCCTGTGGATGATCTTGTGTGTTCCTTCTTCTGCTGTAACTTGAAGGAGGCAAGAGAAGAAAAGCATCTGGAACAATCTGATCCACATGTCAGATGGCCCACAGAGTGCCATGATACTCATCTCTAACTTTCCATCTTCCCTCATTTGCAGAGGAATTAATGTGCATCCGATTGTGCTGAAGTTTGAGTATCTGCTAGAGGGCTTTCTAGGCAGGAGTCTGTGTATCCTTCAGCTATGTCATTCATCCATCTATTGTCTAGTGATGACCAACAAGAGAATTACTGAGAATGATTCAAAACCTAGGTGGAAATTCTTGAAGTATTTATTTCCTGTGTCTTGATAACTCCCTATTACTGCTCTGGAGCCATGATAAATTAAATGCCTGTATGGAGTTACAGTTAAGATACCTTTAGAGAAAATTCCTGTTTCTTACTTGTCCTCTTACTTTTTTCCCATACATGCAGATAGCTAATATAGTTTTAAGAGATGCAGAGTGGGAAGATTAATCTCTCTTCCCCCTTGCAGCTCCTAAAGAAAGTTACAGCTTTACAGTTTCGAAAGAGAACATTTTATTTTTAAGTTGCTATTAATAGAATAGAAAATTAAAGGCTCATCATGGTTAGGATGAGATCCCGATTGAACTTGGCAAGGAAGAAGGTATTTAATAAAAGTACCAGGCATGATGATGGCTTTAAAATAAACCTATGTGTTTATAGCTAAATTATGAGATGATAATCTGTTGGTCTATTTAAAACTCTGTTTTAGGAGGAGTTTTAGGGTGGCCCCATAAATAATGTGATGGTGTTAGTATGTCCCATCCTACTCTCTATTTTTTGGCTAATTGCATGATGTTAAGGTTGGGCAGCAGCATATACTACATAGCTGTGATCACTTTTTATCCATCAATTGATGTCTGCTGCTGTTTTATCAATGCATTTTTCTAAGCCACCAGCTAGGATAATGTGCTTGAGGGAAAATTATACCCTACATCAGTGGTTTTGTTACAGCATGTTGTACATTATTGGTAATTTGAATGCACCCAGATAAAAATAGAAAGGTTAAATAGTTTTCCAAGTGTTGCTGCTGTGAAGCAGAAGAGTAGTGTCTGTACTGCATACATTTTTGAGGGAAGAGTGATTCTCTCTCCGCCCTTTTAAAACAGCTTGCTAAATCAAATAGCTTTCCTTAGAGCTGAATGTGAAGAGCAGTTCGCTTTTGAAATGCCTCTCCCCAGATTCTTTTTACTCTTTCTCAGGACTTTTTGGGGACAGCTTTGGCACATCCCTGCATGTCCAGGCGTGGCCAGGTGATGTGGCGCTGCACCACTCGGAGGAGTTGAGATCAAACAGTGCCAGGCACCCCCTGCAGCCCACTCCCTGCTCTGTCAGCTCTAGTGCAGGCATTAGTTTGCTCCTTTATTTTATTCCCAGTGGTGTTAGACCTTTGTCATCTTGCTCAGATGTTTTCAGTAGAAAGGAGCAATGGCGTTTTTGTGGTTGGGGTATTTATACGGTGTGTCCCTATGATTTGGGGTATTTATACGGTGTGTCCCTATGATTTCTGCGAAGCTGCAGTTTGTAATTTCTTTTGCAAAACAACTCCTTGATTCTCTGTATGTGAGAATAATCCGTGCAGGAAGCGTTTAGCAACAATCTGGTATTTTGATCGATTTGACTGATACATATATACTTTTAATCCTTTGTGAATGTCCTATTTAAAATCACTGCAGGCCATCACTGTATGTCTTTCAACTAATGCCCACTGAGATTTAAAACCTCCTTTTTGGCTGCTCTCTTTCTTAAGAGTGACCTTGGATGACAGCTTCCATTGTACAACTGAGTCCTGCAGGGAATTTTCTTTTTCTTTCTCTCATTTCTCTCCCATCCTTTTACATGGGTTTATGTGGTGCTGACTTACCTCTCTGGAAGCTCTGCTTCTATTTCAGTGTGGTTAAGATGTTCATAGCTAGAAATCACTGTGGGGAAGACATGTTTATGTTTGATTTTTTTTCGGATAGATTAAAAATATCATGGTAGATGTTAGATTCTATCTTCCACCAATGCTGCCCACCCTTCTCCCCTCGTTAAATAGAACAAGAATCACATGTGCTTTTCATGGCAAGTGATAGCAATAAGCTACCTAATGACCAGCCATACAAACTGGGAGAGGTGTAGCTGGCTTTGCCTTTGTGTGGGGACTGCATGTGGTGTCTGTTCTCTTTTAGCTCTGTTGGTTGTACACTTGAAAGCCTCTAAGGAAATTCTAACCAAACTATAGTTTCAATTGCAAGATATTGTAACTTTACTTTACCTGCAGAATCTGTGCATGCTTATGGCTGAGGATGTTTGCATTTGAAGCTGGAATGGAAAGCTCTCAAGGCCTGGATCTATGGTCAGTAGCTAAGATAGGTAATTTCAAGTCTGGGGTGGGTTTTTTGTATTTTGGGGGGCTTTTCTTTTTTTCCCCTGTTTTTCTTTCCCTGGGCCAGCTGTTCCTTGTGAAGATCTGTATCATGCTCCAGCATTTCATCTGCTGAGCAGTCCTGTGCTAACTGCTGATGGACCCTATGATGCCTGGCTTCAGCTGCCACAATGTTTGCTTGAGCCCCATGCCTCTGGCACAGAGTTTCTTATCTTGAGAACCCTCTGACAAATATGAGGAGGGGTAACTGCAAAAATTTATTTCTCTGCTCTCAGTTTTAAAGCCATTTGTAGGTAAAAGACATTATTACATATATAAGGCTGAAAGCTTCCTGGTATATTGGGAGGTATCTCTGCCTCCATGGCAGGGGATTGAAGCTGGATGACCTGAATGTCCTTTCCAACCCAAACCATTCTGTGATTCTATGAAATAGAGCATTTTTGGCTAAATATAGCAATCTGATTCCATTTCAATATGGCTGTGCTGTGGCTCTCCTGTCTTTCAGCTGGCAATCTGTTAATAAGCTTCCTTCTTTTGAAGATGGACTTGTCTATCAGAGGGTAACCAGTCCTTTTCACTGTTGATGGTTGGTTGATTTATGTGATAGCTGCTGACAGAAGAACAGAGAAAACAGCATAGCGAGTCCAGGGCTGGTTTTGTTTGGTTTATTCTTTTCCCTGAATGGTTTCCCTTGGGTTGCTGTGTAGGATTTTGAATTTCTTTCTTGTGGATCAGAGTGTCAACACTTGATCATGCTACAGTAGCTTGGAAAGAGATGTTAAAACATGAAAGGTCTTTTCCATGAAAACTATGTGGATTTAATCTTGCCTGTCAATTGCATATGTTGTGAAGTATTTGTGGTAGGTTCTAGAACAAGCTGTGATACCTCCTAAATAATCATCGATCCCACGAATACGGCTATTAAAATAGGTGGTTATAGTAAAACAGCCACTGGGACTTTTGCATGCTGGGTGTAATTTCTATCCACGTTTCATGTTAAGAGGCACTGACTTCCCATCAGGTACAAACCCTGCTGACCTGTTTGCCATGTTTGCTGACAGAGGTTCGGTTTTTATCCTGGTTTCATCATTGCCATTTGAACTGATGTAAGGAGATGCCAGTTGACCAAGCAAGAGTTAGTTTGGGCCTTTAACCCTCAATGTTCAGAACACGACACACCACAATGCATTGTGCTGCAGCTGATCAGTTACGGATTTCCTCAGTCTTTATTATCTATGCTGTAGATCCATACTTATAAAACCCAGGATACTTGTCAACTTTTACTAAAAAGTAATCCGTCAAAATTGTGTTTCACATTGAGTGCTCTTCCATCGTGCTTCCTCAGAAGGATAGATGTGCTGCTCTTGCTTCCATCTAAATGGGAAGAGGCCTCCATTTATCTCCAGCTGATTTAAAAAATAATACAGTTCTGGCCTCATGTATGTATTTGAGAGTACTTTCATGACAAAACTTGAGCCAGTACTGGAAATGTTTCTGCTGTCACTCAAGAGCTCTCTAAACAATTAGCAAGGCACTTTCCCGTGTTGGTTTTCTGACATTTACAGGCCACAGGAGGATGGTGAGTAGAAATTGTAGCTTATTGATTAAAAGGCTGATAGACGGTTCAGACACAGATAACATTCGAAGATAAAAAGTCTCTGTAAAATAATGTTCAAACATCTGAGAAGGGAAGGGAAAATGAGGTTAAGATATACGTGTACTTTCCAGGAGCAATGGCAGCTTCTACCACTGTATTAACACTTTGAGTTAGTCTTGAGGTACGAAGGTCAGAGAGGGCAGTTAATGTTGTTGTAATTAAATTATTAATAATGGACTTGAAAACAAAAATTAGGAACCAAATTCAGTGTCCCTTATGAACACAGATTGAAAATAAGCCCCCCTATTTTTGGTAGTGTGGGGTAGAGTAGGACTGTCGGCTGTATTTAATCCATGTCTGTCAATCTGAAGATGGTATTTGTAGGGCTCTAGAGAACCTCTTTCTCTTAAGATGCTCTGGAGAATTTACTGATTAAAATGAGATATAATCAGATACCAGGCAGATATAAGCCCAGACTTCTCAAAATTCCTTGACATTATGTGCTCGAAGCCAATACCTTCTTGGTGGTAGAGGTCACATTGTAATTCAAATTCTAGATTTAAGAAATCTGGTAATGTGTAAGTGCATGAGTGAACGTGCAACGAGCTCATACATGATCAGTAGATCTCTCTAATACACCGCAGATGGGTAAAGCATCTTTTGTGTGTGTTCTGCTACAGAAAGGATGCCCCTGCCCCAAGCTTGGTAACTGATTAGTTACTCTTCCTTAGCTGATCAGCTGTTGCTCTTAGAGCATCTAACCTAGATTCTTTTCCACATCTACTTTAATGATATCTGACTATATGAATTCTGGATGTCCTTAGCTTTTTTTCCAACTTTGTTTTCAATTAAATTGATAATGAAGTTTGGAATTGAACCTTCCTTGGAACATTTGTGCTGTGTTAGTCTCTGTATAAAGTGAATGCGGATATAAACAAAAACATGATATTTCTAAAGCTTACAAAGGTACAGAATGGTCTCTGCTCAGTGCCAGAAGTGCAACCCTGAAGAGTAAGAATGTGTGTAGGGAGGTGGTGAATAAAAGAAAACCAGTAGCTGCTTTAGTGTGGAATTAGAGTCCTGAGAAGATAAATAGCTAACCTAAAACAACCTTTCATGTTATCACTGAAAGCAAAGCAAAATAAATTCATTTTAGTATTATCAAGAAATGAGAGAGGGTTCTTAGCATTTGTGGCTAGTACGGACTTGACTAGAGAACTGCGCAGGAGGTGACTTTGAAGTGAGCGCTGCTAGTGCGATGCAGGGCTCTGTGCCCCTTGAGGCTGGTGGGCTGGGCACCTCTGCAGCAGCCCCTGAAGTCACAGGAGTTGGGGGTGTCACACAGCAAAGCCAAGACTGTTCTGTAACTCGGACAGGAGCTCAGTGATAAGCGATAGTAAACGCGATTTGGTTTCTTATTGCAGTCTATCTCCTAACAGTGTTCGTAAAGAGTGAAATTCTGGCGTCAGAGGAGGAAGGGTTTCATCTGCAGGACCTGATCCAGTCCCCCAGTAGTCATTAACAGAGTAATTTCATTGACTTTAATGGGACTGAATTGATTCCTTTAATAGTTTTGTTCCTGTTGGTAGTTTGTGTGGCTCTGCTGTAAACATTTACATGAGTAATGGTGGAAGACAGACTTGGAATCAATTTGTAGGCTGGATAACTGTACACTGTAGCAGGGCACTGGAGGTAGCTTTACTTAACAATTGTTATTTCAAGTTTCTCTCAGTGTACTGGTACAAAAAAAAAGTATTAAAATTGCAGCAAATTTGTGAGCTTGATTCTGCTTGGTAGAAGTCCCAGGTAAGTTGGCTTGTTGTATAACTGCAGTGAATGACGTTTTGTGCCCCTTTAATAGTATTTATTTTATGACGGTGTCTTTTTTTGCCTTCAAATAATCGACAGTATTTTACAGGAGGCATGGAATCATTATCAATCCTACCTGATAACAAAACCACTACAAGAAGTCTGAGCTGATTGGAAGCATGGATTCATGCTGAAAAGACTGAAACGATTGTTTACCTTGAGGGATTATGGTAGATAGTTGCCTATGATTTAAAAGAACCTAAAAACCAAACACCAGCCAACCAAATATATACATAAAACAAGAAACAAAACCCCAAAGCAAACTTTTGTTTTTAATCTTTCTAAAATAATACTTTATATTTATGTCATCATATTAACAGGGGAAATATATTTCTAAGAACAATTGAATGAAGCATCCATTTTAGTTGGAATGTACAAATGTCTCATCCCTGCATATTCATCACAGAATCCCAGACTGGTTTGTGTTGGAAGGGAGCTTAAAGCTCACCCAGTTCCAACCCCATGCCATGGGCAGGGCCACCTTTCACCAGAGCAGGTTGCTCCAAGCCCCTGTGTCCAACCTGGCCTTGAACACTGCCAGGGATGGGGCAGCCACAGCTTCTCTGGGCACCCTGTGCCAGCGCCTCAGCACCCTCACAATCATGACCGAATTATGTACAAGCTAACTAAACATGACTTGAAATTCATTAATAAATGTAATGATGAAGTCAGGTTATTTTCAGACAACACTAAGCTACAAAGTTCAGTTTCTCTTTTTTTATCTACTCTTGGCTTCCTGGTATTAAACACAAATTTCACACTTGTGAAGGTGTCAACCTGCTTTTATTCAAGTGGTGTTTTTCCTTAGTTCCTTCTGCATCTTGTGCGTTCCTGATAATTAAACTTCAAAGTCAGTATTTGTTTTAAGAGAGTGTGAGTTTGAGCATCTTTGGGTGTGTTTGATTAGCTTCACTGGCTGCTTGGGTAGACAATCCGTTTCCCATTCTGATCTGCAAAGATTATATTCACAAGAGGATGGGCATTTTGTGCTTGACATGAAAAGATCAGACATAGTAAAAGGTGGTACAGCTGGACCAAACTTGTTTTATTTTGCACATCCGGAGCTTCTTCAGAGCAGGGTATGGTTTTCTTTCTGAGCAGTTTTCACCCTGAAAAGGTCTGCCATGAGTTCATTGTTTGCCACCCTCATCTTGCACCAGAGTTGGAGAACAGTGGTCTCAAAAACCTCTCTCAGATGATTTTGCTCGGACTCAAGAGAAAATTTCCTTAAATCTGCTTCCAGGCCTGTTTTCTCAAGGAATGGTATCTCTGATGAAATGAATAGAGATGCATGTGGGCAAGTATCTGCTACTCACTAAGATGTGACATTTCCTGTGCTTTTTTTCCCCCTTTACTTTGGGATTTTCCTATAGGTCCCAAGGCACCAGCTGTCATTATATCTACAGTCAAAAACTAATGCAAGTGGGACAGTAGTGCTACATGCAGAAGGTGGAAACTGCTGATTTCCTCCGTTTCATTCATGAGGAACCCAATCTGTACGCCTTCTGCCCAGCTGCATGAGGAGTGAATAGTACCTAGGCTTTGCTAATTGCTCTGCCCTGGCCTTTGGACATAGCTGTGCCTCTGCCAATGTGTAAAGAAGTGATTCCCTTTCCATCCTTCCCTGTGTAATGCAAGAGATCCCTTCATCATTGGATTTGAGATCAGAGTAAACATCATCTGAGATGACAGTTTAGAAAAAACAATTGAATTATGAGTATCCCCTGAATCTGGGGAGTCAGCATCAGTGTGTTATGGTGATGGTATCTACTCAGAAGTCATTCTGTCACACTGTGAAAATATTTACAAGCTTCCAAGATGAGACTTTTCCCGATTAGGGAAATCAAAGACTGGTTTTCCCAGCATGCCTGTAGTTAGCTCATCCAAATTGCTTCTGTTTTAATTGGCATGCATTTCCTTTAAGCAGCTAGAAGATTAAAAATATTTGACTTGGGCTCTACAGGACTGGAAGCCTATTCCCCAAGACACGAACACTCTGAAAGAAACTAAACCAACAAAATAACTTGAGTTTGTAATGCATTTGTACAACAAAGATCTGCAGCATCTTTGCCAAACAAAATCTTAGACCAAGGTGAAGACTTGAATTCTGACTTTTAAATGGCAGAAATGAGAATAGTGTTTTACTCAGGCTTTCTAGTACATTAAACTTTTTTTGCTACCTGGGCTGGATCTAGATGGGCTGCTCTTTTGTCTTTTTGCCCACAGCATGCTGTTGTTTCCAAGCTGCAGTTTAGGGACCTTTTAACCCAAATTTTGTGTTTCTAAATCTTGCTTCAGAAGCATTAGTAGGAGTAAATAGGAAGAAATAAGCTTAATTAAAAGCTACTGCTTTTGTCTGGAAGAACAGTGTGATACCGTATGTGGAATTAATTTTTCAGTTACTGGAGTTTTTATTTCTCTTTTGCTGAACAGGTGTATGGAGGACTGTTTTCCCTACAAACTGTTGTCATAGGGAATGGTGAGACCACATACGCCTAATCAATAGAGGAGAAGGTTGTGTGCTAGGATGGTGTCAGAGATTGCACTCTCAGGATTTGAGGGTGGTGACCTTCCCCAAACCTAATGCAATACTTGGATTTCTTGTGGAGAAGACACTAAATTTCACCCACTTGTGTTAATCTGATCTATTTGAGAGATGAAAAGCCTGAATCCTACTTGTGGGGCAGTACAGCCATATGCCAGCCTCCAGTTTTCTATTTCTCAGCCTTTGTTAAAGAGATATTAACGGCTGGGTAAAGGAGGGGTGGTCATGTGTCAGTGACGCTCACCTGATGTGCTCCCTGGCAAGGTTCCTGGGCTTCTCATAAGAGAGATTCAAGGATCGAGTGGCACCTCCATATCCCATTCCAGGGGATGAGAGATGCGTTATCAGTGAATAGTGTTAGTCATGCCTTGTGCTTTCTATATTTTGCCATCTGCCTTTCAAAAAACAGGAGATGGTGTTTCCCGGGTGTTGGAATGTTAGGTGAATGCGAAGAGCACAAACTCTGAGTGAGGGAAGTGTGAACTTCATATTTGTTTATTGATTAATATTTAATTGAAGGAGAAATTAAAAATTAAGCAGGCAGATGACTCATGCTGAAAAGCAGCAAACCTGTCTTGCTGTGGCTGACAAATGACGGTGAATTTCTAAAAATAGAAGCAAATGTATTAATGTATAGTGATGGCACAGCGAGTCAAAAGAGATGATTTGATTGAGGGTGGTGGATGCATTCCACAGACAAATCATGTAGAAAACGTCTTTGACATTGAGTCCAGTGCCCTTTGCATCTGTAATGAGATCAGGATATGGCTCTCATTGGAAAATGCTGTTTAGAACAGTTTTATTTTCTTAGAGGAATGTTGAAAACCCCGCAGGATTAGCGGAGCCCAGTAAATTCTCTGTTAGGAGAGTGGCATGTTGCATTTTCAACATGGTGGCTGTTTTGCATGTCCTGTGTTCAAGATCTTGATGTGTACTTATCTAAGGAATAAGATCCTTTACTGGAAGTAAACAGCAGTCTGTTACTTTAGCTATTCGGTATTATTATTGATGACTCATTTTTTCATAACCTTTTTCAGGGTATCCTTTTCCATGTTCAAATCTGAATCTGCTTTTTGATGTTGGCAACATCTTATGATAGATGAAACCACAGAGTCTGAAATGATCATTTTGGGAAAGGGAGGGCATCTCATCAGTGGAGGTTGTGGTGCTGCAGTGCTCTTGGGGCAGAGTCTGTTTTACTGAGTATGTGCTATATCTCTGTCCTGCAGTTCTTTCAAAACAATGCTCCAGGCTGATGTTATTCCTATTCAGAATACAGATCCATCTGGTTTAAAAACAGATAAAGCAATAGTCAGGTCTTTTGTGTTTGCTTTATAGGGAATTGTCTAAAAATGAATTGATACTGTGAATGCAGCATGCAAGCCTGGAAAGCTGTGTTGTTGGCAGAGCAGTGTATCTCCTCCTTGGCTATAGCTAGGCAAATAAAAGGCCTTTTTAATTACTGCTTCCAGTTCTTCTTTGTTGCTCACTGTAAGCCACATTTTGTGCAGAAATTGTTCTCTTGTGAGCTTGAAAAGCAAGATATCAAATCAATGTTGGCAGTTCTTGGCACTGGAATATATGTCAATAAATAGGACAGGTAGAAGAAGCGTGTAGCAGTTGCCTGCTGTTTTAATTGTATCTGTAATACTGTGTTGAAACAGGTCCTTCATTCCTCCTCCCCACCGTGCTTCTTTTCCTTCCTCCAGAGAAATCAAAGGAATGTTGAGTTTTTCTCTCTGTAAATGAGAGGGCTGGTAGAGGTTCAGTTTGTCTGATTGAGCAAGGTGTGTTAGCTCCACAGCAGATACCAGCACTGGCAGAGAGGAACGAATGCATACAGCAGGCCTGACCTTCTTCACGTGTGGACCAAGGACAGTGCAGTTAGAGCAGTGGAAAGACCAAGCCTATGTGTTAAGTTAACTAATATGTGGGAGGGAGGTTAAAATTGTTGCAAAATATAAAATTGGGACTTTAAGCACTTTAGCATCCACTATATGACCTTTATGTGTGTACTCATTTCCACTGTGCATTGCTGAACCAGGAGTGTTCACAATGTGTGCATTGACTATGACAGGCTTGTCAGTCATTATCAGACAAACTGATAGCGTGCTTTTGTAAAGATCTTTATTATGAAAAAACTATTCTGAGACCTATAAATCAGACAGTGCACTCCCACTAACCCTCTTGAAGCAAGAAACATTTAATCTCTGTTAAAACTCTGTGCCAAATATAATAGCTGGTTTTAGCAGGGCTTAAACCAACTTCATTGGAACTTAGGGAAGGGGAACTGTTTTCCAAGGCTGGTTTCATCATCAGCTGTCTCCAAGATGATCCAAATGTGGTTTGTTCGACACTGCGTTTGCGTTGGGGTGTGTGCGTATCCCTGCTGTGGGGTGAAGCTGTGCTGGTGCTCAGGGGCTGGGCTGAGGGGAGGCAATGCCATGACATGGAGCGTAGTGCTGGATGTTCAGGCAGGGCCCTCAGGTGTTGCATCTCTGTCATGGGGTCTGCTTGCTTTCACGGGAGGCCGTGCTGCCAGGTGTAATGTATGTAAATGTGCTCTGAATTTGTAACAGTGGTTCTAGTTTTTCCACCAGTTCTACCGTCCTTGCACTGAAAAACAGTTGTGCTTTAACCTGTTACGAAAACTAGTAGTGTTTAACTAATTTTAGTTACCTCATAGCCTTTATGAGCGAGTCTTTGCTCTTGTCAAAGGTTGATGTGGCTGTATGAACCAGAGCATATACTGGAGGTGCATCTAGCATGCTGGACTAATTGGTTACTTATTAATATTCATAAGCCATCTCATTTAGCTTCATCTGCTGAGAGCTTCATCTACAACAGAGCTAGTGTTATCCTGGCTCTGACTCCCCGCAGCACTTAACAGGTCTCTACAGCAGTTCTGCATAGCTTTTCTTAAATGACAACTCAACCTGCAACAATAGAGAGAATAAATTTGATATCACCTTTGTAAAGCGTTATTGCTCACTCTTGTAATGAGTCCTTTCTGCTTGTTCCCAAAGGTCCAGAGGAAGAAATGACCATGTAGATTCTACAGCTTGGGTGCAGCATAATGGGCAATGGTGAATGGAGTGGAGCTGGTCTGCAGCCTTGAAAGCAGCCGTCCTGCAGACCACTAGCCAGTCAGGGACACCTTGCACACCAGAGGCATCCTCCACGTCCTTGCCGGACACACACTGGATTCTTTTTAATTTCTTAGATTGGAATTCAAGATTCCTTTCCTTCAATTTTTAAACGGTTTTAAGATTCTATCAACTGTTACGAGTGGAGCAATATAATCAGCAACAATGGGTGACATGACAAATAGCGATTTTTATTCCAAGAACCAAAGAAATGAGGCCAACCATGCGGGAGAGTTTGGGTGCACACTGCAAGAACTGCGCTCCCTCATGGAACTTCGAGGGACAGAAGCAGTAGTAAAAATTAAAGAGACATATGGGGAAACAGAGGGGCTCTGCAGACATCTGAAGACATCACCGACAGAAGGTAAGTGAATTTCACTTCAGTTGGGACAGGGGACTTTGCATAAGTGCTCTCCAGAGAGTGAAAGAGGTTTTGTTCCAAACCTGAACATAATTGTCACGGTGCTGCCATTTTTCTCAACAATAATCAAACAGAAGTGTCTTTGGAGAAAAAAAGATAAAAGCAATCTAGCTATAGGTAAGGCTAACATGAGAATAAAAGAAGTGCAGTTTATTCAAACAGCTAAATGCATTAATTTTTCCATAAAAGGCAGACAAAGAAATCAGCACCTGCTTTATGGCATTATAAAAAGGCATTAACATACATGCTCTTGAGGGTTAGAGACTAGTTGCTCCAGAAGAATCTTGAGGTATTTGAATACCTTGAGAATATGAAATGACCTTTTGAGATACTCGTTATGTTGTAGCTCAGGACGTAATATGTATATATTTTGTGGTTTTCAGTCTTGGCTTACAGTATTATCACGTTTCACTTACTTTTGCTGAAGTCATCAATATATGATGGTATTGATCTTTGTATTAGTTGGACTTGTGTGTGCATAATTAAACTCCTTACTTTCTTATGTTTAATAATACCAATCATAACTTTCAAGTATCCTTCTAAGTGTGTTTTGGAGTTCCCTACCTGATTATCCGTCATTAATGTAGTTTTCAACATTCATGGCAAGTATCTCCCCATGAAACGCTGACAGTGGTGGGACATTTCCCTCTCTTTGCGCAATTTTCTTTTTCACCAATTCTTTCCTTTTCAGTGAGAGTAAAAATCTATTTAATTTTAAGATTACTATTTTAATCACTGTATTTTCATCTTCAAGGAAAATGAACATTTTTAGAAATGATCAAGTTTTTGGGTATGTAATATTTAATCTATACTTCTAAAGTACCCAGGATGTTAATTTGAAGTTGCTTTCATTTTTAAGAACATAGAAACCTTGTTTTATTCCGTTCTTTCTTTTTTAAAATTAATCATTTAGTTACCTTCCCTGCTTAAATGCTTGGAAGAGCTTGAATTAGTGATGCAATTCTAAATATGTCAATTGTGGTGTCACATGGTATGATACGATAAATAACGCTAGTCAAAAAGTCCCAAAGGAGTAGCTATCACTGCCTTCAGGTAGATTCTTTGTGGTCCTACTGCTGATCATATACAGTCTCAGTATTTAAACATTCTAAACTATAAAGCTCTGAACAGCATCTTTTCATCAGAGGATTATTAAACTAATTCTGTATTCAAGTGAACAGCCAGCTTCGATAGTGCTTCAGTGTTCACATGCAGTCTTGTGTTCTAAATAACAAGTTAACTGGTTCTGAGTAACTAGTGTCAAACATTTTATAACAGATCTCTCCCCTTTTCTAGTCTTGCTCAAACCCCTCATCCTTCAGGCAGACCTCTTTTCCTGCCTGGAGATTGCTCCCAGTAGGAGTGCAGAGGTAGGAAGCTGAGACTCTGCCACTTGTCTGGGGCTTCCAGATGCCTGTCAGTGCAGAGTAGCCTAATAGCTGTTGCACATGGGAGATTCAGCACTTCAGAGAATATGCAGCAATAGGGGATATGCAGCAATTCTGACCTATCTCTGATGCATCTGGGGAATTCCAGACAGAAGTGCAGGGTCTCTGTATTTCATAACAGAATAAACACTGATTTATAAATATCCCTCTAGGGGTTCAGCATCTTAAATATCCTGCAGTGCCTTATAGACTGTCGAAGCTGATGTCTCCATCTGGGTGAGGCGAGATCACTTCAGTGACTTCAGTAAAGTTCTGCCAACTCGCTCTAGTGGTTGCGTGGTCAATGTGAACTTCAAAGGAGATGTTGATTGCGTTATCTGTTCAATTTGTGACATCAGGGAAACTTAATTCCTCATATCGGAACAGGGCGTATGGATCCAACTAGTGTGGCATGCTGACTCCAGCAGTAATCTATATCTGATACTTCAGATAAGGTAACTTTCCTTTAAGCCTTACCTGCACTTCATCACTTGTGCGTTGTGGAAAAAACATTTCCAGCTTCAAATGGCAATCAGCATAGCCTTTGAATCCTGGAGGCTCTGCTGGGGTTTAATTCAAAATTAGAGCACATAATGGGAATTCCCAGTCACAGTGGGTTTTCATCTTGTTTGTTTTGCTTGGAAAAATAATTTTAGGGGTGAATCTGTCTAAAATATGTCATGTCAAACTTGGGAATTTTTATTTGAGAGAAAGTATATCCATAAGAAGTCCATGGAAAACACTAAAGGCTTATGTCAATATAAACATGTTTAGCTGTAAGTCCCTAGCTTTTTTCTTGTATCCAAGCACAGCAAAGAAAGTTAAAATACAGTGAAAATACAGTTGAAAATAGGACTGTTCTTAGAGGAAAGGAACATAACAGTTTCTTCTATGGAAGTGGGCTTTTAGCATCAAGTATACGTGACTTAGAAATAAGTTATTGATATAGGCTCCCACAGAGTTTTAGCTTTTGGCATTTGCAACAAACTGGATTTTCTTTGTGAAATCCCATATTTTGCTGCTATGCTTGAAAATCACTTTTCTGACCAGTATAATTTTGTGAAGCACATTTAACTGCCACTTTTTATTGTCTGCAGTGCTGCACGGTGTGCACAATTTTCTGAGGAATATCAGAATAAGCGTTACTGTGGGACACTACTTCTTTCAGTAAACCAAATAAACTCTTGCTGGGCAAGGGTCCGGGGTCAATATGAATGGAATGGCAAAAATTACTTGACTGTAGAATTTGGTTCTTCCCAGGCTTTTAAGCTCTTTCAGAGTGTATTTCCATGGAGTCTTTATTGTTCTGAGCAGTATGGCTTAAGTAGTTGCTGGAGCAAGAAAAAAATGTATCCTGGAAGCTGGCACAGTGTAATTTGGTAAAATGCGGTCTAATCCGAATTTACTGGCTTACTTGATGTTTAGAAAGTAAGAAGTAGCAATTAGCTCAGAGTTTACTCAGCAATTCAAGTCCCCTGTTAATATTTGATGTACCACCTATGGACTGGTATCATCAATCACTTGTATTGAAGGTGCCTTTTTGAAGCTCTTGCAAAGGTCTTGAACTTCTCCAGGTAAGATGTTCTATCCATAACTCAAATGTGGTTTACCCTGTGGTGAAGGTGTTAATTTAGGGTGGAGCTTTAGAAGTTTGCTGAACGTTGAGTAGAATAATATTTGCATGCTGAATGAACTAATAATGTTGTTACGGGTTGCAAGGCTTCAGCCTCTTCTTAAATTTTCTTTGCTTGCGTTTCTAGCTGTAGATGCAGTGTGGATCCCAGCTCTCGGTTGTGCCTGAGGGATTTCCTGCATTAAAGTGATTATATTATAATGAATAGCTGCCATTTAAGGGCTCAGAAAAAGAAAAAATCCAATAAACTATGGAAATACTTTAGATGCAAAAATACAAATGTGTCTCTACTTGAATTTGCTCGAAAACTATTTTTATTCCAATTAGTTTCACTTTCATATTCTAGTAATACAGAAAACAAGCAGGATCTGCGGTTGTGCACAGTGACAGTGCTGAATGCCACCTTGGGCAGAGCTGTAGTGGCCGCTGTATAATGTTCCATGCAGTCTGAGGCCCACTCAAGCCCTGTGAGACCACATCTGGAGATGTGTCTGGTGCTGGGCTCCTCAGTACAAGACAGACAAAAAGGTCCTGGAGAGGATCCAGTGGAGGCCACAAGGTTAATAATGAAGGGGTCTGGCGCATCTGTCCTGTGAGGAGAGATTGCGGGAGCTGGGCTGGGTTAGTTTAGAGGAGAGCAGACTGAGAGGGGATCTCACTAATCCACATCCGTATCTCAAAGATGGGTGCCAGGAGGATGATGCCAGACTTTTCATTGGTGCCCAGTGACAGGATGAGGAGCAATGGCCATAAACTGAAACATGAGAAGTTTCACCTCAACATAAGGAAGAGCTTCTTTATGCTGAGGCTGGCAGAACACTGGGACAGGCTGCCCAGGGGCATTGTGGAGTCTCCTTCTCTGCGGACATTCCAGACTCTCCTGCACACGTTCCTGTGTAATCTTCTCTAGGTGGCCATGCCTTGACAGGGGTTTGGTCTGGATGAGACCCCCTTCCAACCCTAATGATTGTGTGGTTCTGTGATTAGTAATACCTTATGAAGGACAGCTGGTAAAGTGCAATGGGTTAGCTGGATGAATGCCAGATGAGACTGGAATCCAGTCTTTCTGATGCTTACCTGTATTTCACCCACAATTTCATGTAGTATGCCCCAATTTATGGTAAGCTTTTAATCTGCATTGCCTTAATACTACGGAAATGCTTACTCCTCATAAAAATACTTTAGGGAATTAACTTCTGTGACTTCTCACTTCAAATACTTGGGTGCAGGAATTTCCAGTGTAAGCAAGAAGTGAAGCTGTGTATAGCGCTGCTTGTCTCATTTTTCTATAGAGAACAAAGTCTTCCAGTGGTGATATATATGCAATCAGGCCCCAAGTGGCAGCTCCAGAAGACTTTACATGTTAGTGATAATGGGATAATGTTACAGCTCTACCAGGGAGGTTTCTCTGCAGGTGTTTAGTAGATGCCTGACAGGCTGAGTCTCCCCATTTCTGGGAACGGTCTGGTAGCATGTGAGGAGCTTTCAGACGTAATATTACACATGAGCTGGAGGAATCCGGTTTTAATGTGAAAAATGCAACTTTGATTTTTTCATTTTTTAGCTGTTCTGTTAGGATAGTGTAGAAAGGTTTCATGGCAATAGCAGTTATATGATGATATTTCTATTGTAGAAGTCGACCGAATCATCATAACTGCCCTTAGTTTAGGTAGCTACAAAGATTAAGTTACTATCTTTTGAAATGCGTGTTTGTTACATCTGCATATGGACTGAGTATAAATTCAGCAAAGAGCGTTCATTTTTCATTATTACGATCTTGCCTTTTACAGATGTGACTGTGGGATAGAAGAAGAAAGACTGAATACAACAAAATTAAGCACTTGCTTTCAGTACTCACTAGTTTTGGTTCCTTAAGCTTGCTTCTAGAAAAATGCAACTTTAATAACTTAATATTCTGTTTTGAAGCTGATCTGGCTAGTACAGGCTGAATTTCAGTTAGGTGCACCACGTATAATAATGTTGCTATATGTTAAATTAGCTACACATAGATAAGCAATTTAGAAACTAACTGAGAAAGGAATGAAAGAAACTTGATTTAGACAAACAAGTTTAAAATAGAAATATAAAATACTGAATTGCCAGAGATTGAAATCTATAAAACCACACTGTCAGAAATACTTTATGAGAGTAAGGGCATTGATAGTGGCATCATTTTAGCTGTTTTTAAAAGGATACACCTAGTCACGCATAAACCTCCAAATGTTATGTAGCAGTCCGCAGATATTTTTGTGAGGCTGAGGTACTTTGGGAAGCTTCAAACTCCATCTTAAAAGCACTGTAGAAGAAGACCTGGAGCCCCATGCTGTCTGGTTCCTCAGCTTCATGTGTGGTGTCGAAACAGAGCGCCTAGCTCAGGCCAATTTGTCAACACATCCAGGCCAAAAGCCAAGCTCCAAGTATATGTCTAGTCCTTATTTGTACATGTTCTGTCCACATGGAAGGATTGTTTTAAACAATGAAAACAGCCTTCCCCTTGAAAAAAGCCTTCAGTGTTGTCCCAGCAAAGGCCTCTGAGAGTTGCTTTGTCCTGCCTTGCGTGGGAAAAAACCACCACCAAAGTTTAAACTCATATTTCACCTTGTTATTCGCACAGTGTGAAGCGTGGTTGAGCCGGTGAGGGCTTGTGAAAACCTGATGTGTTCCTGCAGTTACTTCTCTGGACACTGGTTGCCTCCCCCGGTTCGCTCAGCCCCTGGGTGCCAGTGCTCGCTCCTGGGAGCTGTGGCTAGCAGGTCACGCACGGCTGCGCTCTGAGGCTCGTTAGCCAACAGGGAAGGTGGGTTCTGGATGCTCCTTCATTTTGACATTACTGTTGCAGTTGCTGAACCCCTGACAGGTCCTACTGATGGATTTGTGCTGCCTTTACCTTTGGGGGTGTGCCTCAGGAAGCCAGAATGGTGCCTGCTTCCCTGGGATGAGTGGTGAGTGTGGGAAAGGGACACACTGAGTGAGCTGCTCCTGCCCCAGCTCTCTCACTATGGAGAAAAGCACTGAAGCAATTATCACTTATCTAGCCCTTTGCAGCTCTGTTTTGTGGGGAAATGATGGGTCTGACCCAAGTTCACATTAAACTCCATTACTGTAGTAGGTCTTTCAAGATTGTGAACAGATGGAAAAAATCTAGGCAAGGTGGTTGGGTGTTAATAACTCATGTGAGGGAAGGAGGTTTGCTTTGGCATGCAGTACTGTCTCAAAGCCCTATATAACATGCCTGTTCCAGTTGTAATACTTGGCCTCAGTGAGGTTGGAGTTGGCTCTTTCATTTCTGTATCTCAATGTGTATAGCACTGCAGGGCCATGTACACGTGGTGGGTCAGGCACTTCTGCGCCGTGCTCCTGGGAGCCAGGCAGTCTCAGGGGTTAGGGGAAATGGCTCTGGACATTTGACGTCCCTGCTGTAGGCAGTATGTTATATATCCATAAAATGATATCTACATGTTTAATGGCTTGAGAGGAGTGCATGGAGCGTTCTTGGCAACTGCAGTTGTTTTCCTTATCTAATATTTCCATTGTTTGTGTAATGGAACAGCAAACATTCTTCCAAAGGTTACCCAAACATAAGCATCTCAAATGAATGGCTTTGATTTTTCAAAGTGATAAGTACAATTTCACTGCTTATTTTGTTTCTGGGGTTTGGTATGTCTTGCCACTTGCTGATTTACTTTGGCTTTGTTCATTTACTTGTAGAAAACTGGAGAAATATTGCACGCTACATTTTCCTCACAGAGCTTTTAAAATAAATATAAGCTAGATCACCTGCTTCTTTGAGAACGCTAAATGGTTTGCAAAAAACTTCTCTGTCTACAGACTGGCTTTGCTTTAGAGGCAGGTTAGGAAAGGAAGAAAGCAAGTGAATGTCTTCTGCCTGTTATATTAGTTAGCATCAGAGATTTTCTGAGGCCCATGCTGATTTATTGATGTGATTACCCAGGATGTCATCTTTCATTCCACAATTATCTTACTTTAGAAAATGCAACACTTCTCGAAAGGAGACTATTGTCATGCAAACTGAATTCCCTTTCGTTTCAAGACAGTACTTTTAATCCTTGCAGGCAACATTCACTGACTGCAGGCATACATTCTGTTGTTACACACCGGGTTTCAATGAACAGGATAATGAATGGGTGTGAGATTTTGCACCTGTTTTGCACAGGTCTAATATTTGTTCATTGTAATCAGCTCAATTACAACTACAATGTGTTGTAAGTCAAAAGAAAGCCTGGCCCAGCAACTTCAAGGAATTCTTTCCCTCTTTCTAAAGAGGTTATCATAGGTTAACATTCACCATAATGTACTGTGTAATGTATTGCCATAATTGTATCGCCCCTTAATCTAAGTACAATGATGCAATACAATGTGTCATTCCATTTTTGCAGAATAATAAGTGATGGAAAGTGTTGCCATTATGTGGTGCGGTTGATAAATGTGTACTCCTGTTAGAAATAGTGGTTTGAGTTTGTTGGCATAACTAGCTCATTTATTGTGTGCAAAAAGATGAGGTCAGATCTGTAACATAATAGCAACTGTGCACGTGATGATGGGGGAAGTGATTTTTAGCTTTCATGAACTCTGGCAGTTACATCAGCTGCCGAAATTGATTACGTTAGTGGTGCGCCCTCAGAAGAAGGCAATTGGCCCTTTGCTTGGGGGATCAAAAGTGTGTTCTGACATGGGCACTTTCACATGTGCCTCTTAAAGTTGCTTTGGTACTTGGAAAGGAAAAGCCATGTGTTTTGTCAGTAATGGTAAAGCAAGGCTTGAAGCGAGGGGAGAGGCATGGAGCCGAGCTCCCTGGCAGCCTTTCCCCTGCCATTATGCCTGCTCTCTGTGGAGCCTGTGCGAGAGTAACAGCACTGCAGAGAACAAACACTGTATAATGAATACCTTGCTTCTATTGTGTTGCAAGGCTTAGAAATCCATAAATATATATATAGTGTGTCAGCCTGGAGTGAGAGCTGGTTTATCTTCATTTTGTTCTTGTTTTGAGAAAGCTGCAGGAGGAAAGCAAAGTCCATTAAACCAAATGAATAATCCAATCGATGTAGCCAGTTTGCCCTTGATGAAATTAAGCTTTGTCTTTGCAGTCTATCAGAGAGACTGGAGGGGTTTTTTGCTTGATGTTGCTGTCCTCGGAAAGCAGCCACTTGACATGCGGTGGTTTTATCCTTTTGTGATTGCCCCTGCTAGAGGAAATGGAAGAACACAGCTCTTAACCACTTGTCTCAGCTGACAATTATAGGGGTGCAAGAAATGTTCCCTTTCCAATGCCACCTGCAGATCAAAAAATGAAACCATTATGTGCAGCTCTGTTAGGTGTCCCCAGACTTTCTGCCAAGTGTCACTGCCAGCAGCAATGCTGCTTCCTGCTGAACCATGGGAAGTCGGAAACCTTGGTGCTAAAGTCTTTGTAAGGATCATCTGTGGGTTGGGCAGGTGATGACAGTACCATTCTTCACAATTACAATAATGTTTGTTTTTCATGGAAGAGGATTACATGTTACTTGTTGAAAAAGGGTTTTGAATGAAATGGGGTAGTGGTTTTCAATGTGTGCGTCTCAGTTCAGTAGCCTTGCAAGAGGAATTGCCGTGACTGAGTGGTTGTTTCTCTTTTGAACAGGCTTGGGATAAGAAGCATGTGAGACGCAGTAATGATCCTGTCCCCTTTTGCAATCACTACTTGTCCTTCAAATCTAGACTGGTCAAATTTACTGTTTCCGTCTGTTTTCCAAGAAGTCAAAGGCTGATGGTGTTTGACATGCCTGTTATTTATAAAGGTGAGGGAAGTGGAAAAGAAAGCCAAAGATGTATTTTTGGCAGGCAACTTAGTGTGCTTCCAGGACAAACATAACTGCATTTCCTTAATGCTGATTTCCTTTAATGTGATGCATTCATAGTTTCTGACTTGTCTTCTGCCCTGTCTCCCTTAATACTTTACCTGTATCTATCAAGGTGCTGTAGAAAATACACTTGCAGTTGCACATCCCCAGAGGTGTAAGGACAAAGGTGACCTCCGCACGGATCCTGAAAAATGGACTGTCTCTGACATAAAGAACCTATTATACACTGCTGATAGGTGACACAGTCTGCTGTAGCTTACAGCACGCTATAGCAGTTCTCTTTTTAACTTTCAAAGGAAAAAAAGTCCTTTCTGAATGCTCATTAGGATTCCCATTCCTTATCCTTGCCTTGGAGCTGGTTAAACAATGCACTTTTAATGTCCCATCCTTATTGCCAGTCCAGAGCTTGGCAATGCAACCACAGATTATATTAAATGCAGAGTATTTCTGTTGTATAATAGAAATAGCTGGGTGTATGTAGCTGCTATTTCTGTAACAATAGCATTTACTAAACCCTTGTTTCCTCCCTGCTTTCCAATGAAATTCTTCGGGGACTGCAGATACTCTTTTCCTGTGTGGTTTGTGAGCTGAGTCAGTTCTGTTAAGAGACTTGAAAACCTGAGCTTCCTTGGGCTGTGCTGCATCTTTGATTATTCCTTTTGCATTTCATGTCAGTCTCCTCCCCACCACTTTCCACAGTGGAACTGTCTTTTTCAGTATGAGGGCAGTTTAGGTATAGTCCTCCAAGGTACAAAAGGACTGAAAAAAATGAGTAGCAGGAGGGAGAAACCATTGGATTTCTAGAGCAGTTCAAAAGCTGCCGTGATTCTCTTTTCTGATTAGCATTGGAGATGAGGAGAAACAGGGAATAGCCCACTTCTTGGCAGGCGTGCTTGAAAAGGAGAGCTTGCCCTTGAAACCATTACAAAAGAGAGAAGAGAATTTCCTGACTGCGTTCAGTAAAGATTTATTGACTGCAGCAGAATTTCACTTTGACTTCCGAAATGAGGGCATAGTTGCTCTGATGCTACAGGCTGAGTGCTATTTGTTCAGGATCATGTCAGCATTAATGCAGGAAGACCATGAGTATGGCCATGCTCTAACAGTACAGTCCAAGTTTGTATTGATAATCTTGGCACTTAGCATAAACATTGTTCTAGGCCCCTCAGTTAATTCTTTGCTTAAACAATATAACAAATCTAGTACTTCTTCACCCATTTTTTTGAGCTGTTTCAAGTCATTACTTCAGTTTGGAAGTTTGGATGACAAATAGGAGAATCCTGAGTTTCCCTGTGCTTCCTGCGCTTTAGTCATGTATGGGGACTGAATTTTAAAGGAATGATAATTCCTTTCAGAGCCACTGGTGGTTGGTTGTGCTTTTTTTCCCCCTCCCATTTATTTTTGCAATCCTTTAAAAAAACCTAAAGGTAGTAGAGTATTGTTGTACAACACCATCATTCTGGCCTGTCAGTAGGACCATGGCTGTTGCGTGGTTTGGCACTGAAAGCAGGGATCATGCAGTCAGTAGCCCTGCCGCAGCCAAACTCTGTGCCTTTCCTTGAGTTGTAGTCTTGCAGTTGACTTCCAGCCCCGGGGAACCTTGAAGTACATAAAGAATACTTCTGTTAGTGAGTGATAATTGATGAAAAGGCTCAAACAGCAGTGAAGAGACTGCCACGTCCCAACCTCGTATTCTCACTCTGAAAACTGTCTGGTTTTTGCTTAAAGCAAAACCTCACAAAATGATGAAGCCACCCCTGTGCCCTTCAAAAGCATAGTGTGAACTTGAAAACCATTCAAGTGTTGAGACATGCTTGCCTGCTGACTGTGTATCCCTCTTGTGATGATGGTGAAGTACCTCGGGCTTTTCCTTTGTTCTATTGTTTTCTCAAGCCAGTGGGTTTGTGCAGGCGCATAGGGATGGTGTAAGGGCAGCCTGACAGAGCTGACCTCTCTCTTGGTTCAGTGCAGTGAGAAGCTGTGAAAGAAGCAGCAGAGCAGGGTGCTTAGCTTGGTGTTCAGGCACTTGTTTTTCTGACTTCAGACATAAAATGCTGAAGGGAACCATAAAAGTGAATTACTGGTGAGAATCAGTGTTATGGGCACATCGGACAGGAGCAATAATACTGTGCCGTGTGAGGCTGTGACAGGAGGGCTGTAGCTGGCCCTAGGATGCTAAATTTGCTTATTTCTGGTCCTGGCCTTGTCAGTGATGCTTCAAAGCTACAGTCGCTGAAGGCCTCTGCAAATGAATTTAAAAGATTTACAAGATAGCTAAGGAAAGACGTATAAATATGTTGTTGGTTTTTTTCCCGAGGAAGTCTCTGATTGTATTACACCTTCACCTGCTTATAGACATGAAAGCTAAACTGCTTCAATCCATAAAGTAAAAGCCATAACCTGAAACTCCAGAAATGAACTGTCATCCAAACCTGTTGGGCACATTGGATTGGAAGATGGATATGAGCAGTATGTTATGTTGCCAGAGAAATTAAAACAGGTTTAGCTGAGCAAGTGCCTTGGTTCTTTTTTCCTCAATGAGTTGTTTCTGATTGTTTTTGCTTAATGCTATAGTGTAGCATTAGTCATTTGCTTAAATATGAAATAACAGGTGCCAGATGTCATCAATGTCAGATTGTCTTATTGGCTGTTTTAAAGTGACCTTCTAGTAGAGGACAAAGAATACACCCAGTTTGTTAACACACATCTGCATAGCTGCTCCAAAATATTGTATACAAGCTGAGAATAAGTCTGTATTAATGTGTGTTGAATGCTAAATAAGCATCTTGTAAAAACCAGAGATTTCTTTTTTTGCCATCAGCCCTGAAGTGCACGCATGGTAAAAGATCTGGAGATTGTGAAATGATTTAAAATAACTTATGCCGAGAACTGTTTCAGCATTACCAACATACAAAGACTTAAGGTGAAATCAGTGCTGTAGGTTTTCTTTTCCCCAACCTAGATGTTATTTTGAATTCCTGATGTTAATCCTGTTTAACAAGGATATCAGTGTGGCATGCTTTGCCATGAGATGCTGGCAGTGCTTTCTGCTGCCCCACTTTTCCAAAGATATTGATGCTGACATGAGCTTTGCTGCAGCTGGCAGCTCAAAATCACGGAGAAAAATAGATTGGTTCTTGCTGTGCAGTGACAATCGATGACGTTTCCTGGATGTAAAAATCTTTGTCTCTCCTGTCCTTCTCTTCTCTCCTATAAATGTTTGGTGAGATGGCTCTTATGGCTGGAGTGTTGGAATGGAAGGTTATAGGCTCTTTAGAAAAGACAGGCCCGGCAGATGGGGAGGGGGAGTTGCTATTTATGTTAGGGATAAGCTGGGAGTGTGGAATGCTGTCTGAGGACAGGTGAGCAGTCAACAGAGACTTTGTGGGTCAGGGTTAAAGGGAGAACAGCGATGGGAGACATTA
>JAOEHY010050081.1:0-14003 GCA_025447955.1 Psilopsiagon aurifrons
ATTGGATATGAGGAAGAAATTCTTTATTGTTAGGGTGGTGAGGCACTGGAATGGGTTGCCCAGGGAAGTTGTGAATGCTCCATCCCTGGTGGTGCTCAAGGGCACGTTGGACATAGCCTTGGGTGGCATGATTTAGTGTGAGATGTCCCTGCCCATGGCAGGGAGGTTGGAACTGGATGATCTTAAGGTCCTTTCCAACCTTAAATATTCTGTGATTCTATGAATACACTCTCCTCTCCCTCCTTACTGGGTCTTTGCAAAGGAGGAACCAACAGCCGGAGGAAGGAGATGTGGTAGAGCAACAGGAGCAGGAGAAAAGTGTCAGGAGGACTGATTCAAAAGTGGTCATGCTCAGAAAGATGAAAGAAAGCCTGGAAATTAAAAAGTATTGTTCATAAGTGGTGGAGATCCTTTTAACTGGGAAAACTGTCTGGTAGCTGGAAAGGCTAATCTTATAGAATTGCTTTCCAGCTGCTAAAGAAAACCTTTGGAAAAATAAATTATATCAAATTTTAACAGAGGAAAATATATTTAAACATCTACATGTGAAAAAATCCCATCACTAAAATCTCAGTCCTTCATTGCCGAGAAATGTCATACGAGAATGAAGAGCACAAAGTACTGGCTTGAGTGAAACTCAAGAAACCCTCAGAAAATTAGGATTTAACTGGAGATAATTCACATAAAGTCACAGAAAGGATTTAATCTTTGACAAATTTTAACAAATCAGATGGCCTTTGAAAAACATAGCTGAGTAACTGTGCCCCTAATTTACCTGGTCTTTTAAAGCACTTTTGCTTTATAACCTGTTTTAAAAGCTCATCAAAGACCCCTTTCAAAGTAGATAATTACATATTGTAAGTGTCAGTTAATTGCACAAATAAAGGACTAGCTTGAATAGGAAAGGCAGAGACCAGTAGCAAAAATTAAGAGTCTGGACTAGAAAAATACGAAGAGCTATGTGCATAGAGACCAATAATCACTGGGAGTGACTTCATTCCTCGCATGCATGTCTCTGGCCAGGGCAAAGGAACATGGCTGTAAGGGAGTGGAGTCTGCTTATGACACATAACTGGGCAGAGAGTCAGCACAAAGGAAAAGAGTCATAAACATCAGAAGGACTTGGGCAGAACGAGAGCAACAGGATATGACTTAGTTGTTTCTTTAAATGGAAGAAATGGTGATATTAAAGTCCGGACAATAAAAACATCATAGCATTGCCCCAGCAATGTGCTTCTTACAGACATTTTACTGACCACGTACAGTGAGGGAGTGAGACTACTGGTGCTGAGGTAGGGAGTTCTGAATTATTAAGCACTAGAGACAACTCAGGGCAGATACAGCCATCTCTCATTTCCAGCACTGTTTCCAAAAATTTTTTGAACAATATTACAGATGTAAATTGTTTGAGGGTTTTTTTTCTGTAACAAAGGCAAGACAAAAAAAGAACATTGTGCAGAAGTCTGAGCAAGTTCTCACGGGATACTTTGGAATAATACTTACTGTATCTAATACCACTGTTTTACACAGATGAGTCTACACCAAAACCAAGGAAGATGTTAAACTAAAAAGTTAATGTTAAGGATGCTACCTTGAAGAGTCTGTATGTTTGGCTGTTTAAAACTACATCTGCTTGCTATTTAACAACTGGGTGTAGAACATGGCACAGACTTTTCAAGGTTCATCATTGTGCCACAGAGGCCCCATTGTTCCTATTTTTAGATCTTCCAAATATTTATTTACACATTTCCTGTGAAAAACATACCTTCTGTAATAATGATTCCTCACTGGCCCACTCCTGATTTATTTTAGAATCCCCCAGCTGATGGGGGACAGATGGGTGAGGGCTGGGAACAGAGGAATGCTGCCCTGCCTCTGATGGCCACGAAAGCTATGCAGCTCGCCTCCCCCGGACAGCTCTCAAACATCTTTGGGAAAGAGGCCAGCATGACTCTCTTGGTCACCAAAATGTTAGAAACCTACAAAAGACTTGAAGTGAATCAGGTTTTGGTCTTGACTGGCTGACATAGGCCACTGAGAAGCTGTTGCTGAAGATTCCCATGCCTCAGAGGTTGTTTAGGATTGAGGGAACAGGCACACTTTAGTGCAATTATGCAACACTGATTTGAAAACTAGTGTGGAGTTTCTGTGTTTACAAACTTTTCCTAAGTTCCCATTGTCACCGTGTCTGGCTACAGAATTTAAATTCAATTATTTTCTCAACAGTCTGGGAATTACAGTTTGGATTATCACATTTTTGATTAACACCTTGTAAAATTAACAGTCTAATCTGCACTGTGATGTTTTGTGTGAGCAACACAAACCAGTTTGTACTATAATCCCTTCTCTTTCCTGACCATGATGGTACAAAATCCCTCTGTGCTGAGACATGCTTATCCGTGTCTCCTGATTCAAAATCCTCATCCTCTCTAGTCTTGCAGGAGGTTGAAGTAGCCACCAGAGCTGTCATGGAGCTGCCCTGACCCAGCCATGCAGGCACAGTTAGGAAACGCAGTGAACAGAAAGAGACCTCTGGAAGCTTTACTCAGTGCAAGCCATTCAGATGTGGACCACTGAATTCCATTAGTGTGACAGAAGTCAACCCAAAGGGAAATACTCTAACCCCAAACCTTTCTTTGGGAAATGTGGACAATCTCAAAGATAAATGCTATGGAAATTTGTGGGTTTAGAAAACAATGAGTTTTCATGTTGAAATTCTTCTAAAGCACTGCTCGCAAACTCAGCTTATATTCAGTGATTCATGCAATGTATTGTACTTACCAGTGAATTTTTTACCTATAATGAGTATAACATATTGCTTTCTTTCCAAATAGAAGGATGGGATAATTCTCCGGGGAATAAATCCCAACACAAATGTAGTCAGCTGTTAGTTCCCAGTATGCAGACATGCATGTCACACCTGCCTCAGCTGCAGATCATGGCAGCCACCAGTGAGGTTAATCAGTAAAAACCAAGGCTTACAATTAGGCCAGGTCCACTGGGAGGGTCTCATAATGCTGAACTTTCAGCCCCTCACTAAATCTATTTAGGACTCACACAAGCTCCTGTTTCTGGCTCCTCCCCTGCTTCTCCCATATCCTCTGCAAAGCCATCTGAGGGCAGCTGTTTCCCTGGCTATGGTGGCTCTGTCCCTTGACAAATGACTCAAACTTCCTGCTGTCTTCTTCCCTCGTGTACAAGATTTCAGTGCTCAAACAGAAGTCCTGCTGGCTGGCTGTGCAGTCTTACATGTCTTTTTGGGACTGAAAACCTCCCCTGCTTTCCTTTACAACTTCTCCCCTTAGCAAGGGTGTGGAGACGGCAATGAAAGGACCTAGGGAGAGGAGGCTGTGAGGTTCGAGAGAAAAAAAAGCTGACAGGTTAAGAATGGCTGATCGTTTGCCACGTGTCTAGTGGGAAATGAAATTTTATAGGAAATATTTTGTGGAAAACAGGAGGAAGTTGTTTGGGGAGGGAATAAAACATTCAGTGTCATAAAAAAAGATAGAGAAGGAAAGATTTCCTTCCTCATATATTTCACAGTTCCCATTGAAAAGAAAGCATCTTAGATGCTCCACACCACCAACTGTAACTACATTGGAAACAAAGCATTTGCTGATATTAATTTCCCACAGTCATAGCACCTTGCTCTGTGCCAAGAGCATAAAACACTGCCTCAAAAGGTAAATTGTGTATGAACATTTTTACAGTTTGGAACTCTAGGACTATTGGGGTTTGTTGGGTATTTTTGGGAGGGAGGCGTTGTATGGGATTTGGTTTTGGGTTTTTGGTTGGTTGGTTTTGTTTGGGGTTTCATTTTTCCGGAAAGCTGGGTCAGTACAAAACCCTACTGTTAATGTGCACATTTCTTCACCAGTTTCTAGTACTCGGAGTGCTGATACAAAATACATAACCATAACAAAACAAAGCTTACATGAATAATAATTGTCAATTCTTTCTGCTATTTTACCTGTTAATTTATTCCTTCAGTTTGCCTTATGTTGTTGCTATTAACATCACTTCTATTTATCTACTTGTATAATTTGTTTTTCCCTCGGCCAAGACCTCTTTGAAAATAAAAATTTAGTGTCGGTAAGTATAGTCTGAATTTCTTATTATTAATCAACTAAGATCTTCTTTATTTGTCTGTAATATAAATATATGTTAATAATGCCAGTAGAGCTTTAGGAAATCACTATTATAACAATAAAATACTCCACCAAGTGTAACAGTATGTTTCATGTCCACAGAATAGAACCTGGGGATAAAGTATAAATGCTTGATTATATTAACATTTTATATAAGTGTTTAGAGGCCATAATTTGTTGTATAAATGTTCTTGAATATTAATGAAATGTTGACGTCTGCAGAACTCATGAGCAACTCACATAAAATACTAATGCAGAACTTAAATCAATGGCTAATTCCTTTTCAGAATTTTCTTTGATTTTCCAGGACTAGACCTATTCTCCCAGTGCACATGGAAAACTATTCACTGGGCAGCAATATCTCAAATTGAGGGGAACACAAGTTTTGAACACAAAACCACTTAGGGTTTAGAAATACTTTTATATGAAAATAACAATCCATAGCACATTAATAAGGCTGAGAATGCATCTATTGACCACACAATTAAGAATCTGATTCCAGTGTTTGTGACTGACAGAAATATACAGTAAAAAGGAATTATTCTGAAACCTGACATCTGTCATATGGCTCTGTATGTCAGTCTGACCAGAAGCACTGCTCTTGAAACCCCATTGATACATAAAGCCCTACGCAATGATTTGATGTATTCTGAGAATCTGTAACATGCAAGATTAAGAGGGTGGTCAGTAATAACAAAATTATTTTGACTGAGTTCATATAAATTGTATCATACTAGGTTATGTCTGGTTTGCAGCTACTACAGAAGGATAAAGCAGTCTGATATTTGCTCAGCTTCTGTTAAGCTTTCCTCATTGTTCTTTGGTTGGGACAGGAAACAAAAAGTGGTAAGCTATCGTCTCAAATTGCACAAGCAATTGTATTCTTTGAAAACCATTATCTGCATGAAATCTTTAATGGCAGGAAATTACAAACAGAAAGAAATTCTTTCACAATAAGAGAAAAGCCCAGACAATTTTCAATACTTGTTTCAATGTACAAAAGTTTCTGTGAAAATTGATTTGGTTGCTGCTGTGATTCCAGATACCTGTCCTGATAGTAAATTGATTCCTTTAGAAAGAGACATTGAGTATTAAGTAAGAAAAAAGAGAATTGTCTGCAATCCTAATAGCTGAACTTTCTATCAAAAGATCTGTAAATTCTCACAACTGATCACTGAAGAGAAATACAGGTGATTATACATGTATTTCTAGTTCAGACTTAAAATCAGTGTTGTGAAACAGTGACCAAAAATGCCTGGCCATTTATATAGCATTTATGTGGAAACATTTGCCTAACAAGAATAATGGAGTAGAAACTTTGGTTCACACTGGCACAGAATCCATGTCAAGGTACCAATGGATATTATGTGTGACTCACTGCAAATGATGTTAAGTGGCAAAATAGAATTTAGAAAATGTAATAACCTAGATTCTAAAAATTACCTTTTTTTGAGTGGACTTTTTTTAGACATATGTTTGAAATGATTCATCTGCGACTCGTGCTGAGTGACTGATTTTTTGAAAAAGAGAGAAATACAGTAACCAGCATTTTATCACCTCAGTAAGAGGCAGAAGAGAAACACCTGAGAGGAACGATACAGAAAGGAAGTCACTAACTGCTTTAAATGTTATTTGTCATTAATGATCCAGACTATGATTCCTTATGCTAAATAGCAGGATGGTAACTATTCCAATCCTTTTTCCCTTTCACCTTTCCTTGCAAAATTCACATTTCATGGTGCCAGTTCTGGAAGCTGCTGAAATTCATCAGTAACTCCTCATTCTATAAAAGGTTTGTATGTTAGATGCATGTAATATACTTAGCACAGTGAATTTAATGAAGAGAAAAACCACACCAGAAACATTATCAAAGCGATTGTCCTTAAGTGTCTGTAGATGACCCTTCCCTCCCCAAAATACCTAACTTTTAGCTCCATTCAAAATGAGTAGACAGCACTGAAGTGAGAGGATCAGTGAGGGGTTCAGGCTGCTCTGGACAGCTGGAGGCTGTCTCACCTTCCTGAGCTCGAGTGGGGTACCCCAGGAAACTCCAAGTTTCTGAAGAAAAAGAACTTTGCCATCTCCAGAGCTGGATCACATCCACATCTACCATACTGCAAAGGCAGTTACAGCTACTCACATGGTACTTTTAAAACAATAACAACAAACAATAAGAATGCCATCCATATAAAATATCTTGTTTATCAGCTTCATAAAATTGGTGGTTTTTTTCAAAGTTGAACTATTCTGTGCTGTATCAAAGAAACATACGTATTTTTGCTCTTTTTTTTCTAAGCTGATCCTCTAAAGATGGCAAAATGAGGAATGTTGCTTTTATATAGGACTCCTGGCAACCTCACCTCCCTTTCTGGATGTAATCATCTTCCTCTGCTCTTTATGGCCCTGTCTGCCAGTATCTACTATTACCTTTTTAACAGCACTGCAGATTTCTAGTAGTCATAAATTATAGTCTTTACAGTTAATTGTGACTTCTTTGATTCACCTGTGTTGGTGATATAATTTATATCACCCTTTTTGCCACCACAAGGGTTGTCTCAGTGTCTAAAGGAGCAGATATTTTGTAGGGCTTTTTTCTTACTCAGTTATCAAGATAGGATAAAAATAAGAAAATGGTGATTTTCTGTGCCACCTTTTCTTTTCCTTTCTGCTGTCTTCCAGCATCCTTCATGCCTATTACACTATATAGCAATTCTTTTTAATAATTTATTCTATCATAATTCAAAGTGTGTCAACAAGTTGCAGTGCAGGTAACTAAGCTAATTCTGAAGGAATGCATGCCATCTGCTTGGTCAAACTCTGCCGGCAAGAAATGTCTCTTTTACACCTGTATTAATCATAATTTAGTCATATGTGTTCTGCCTTTAAATATAGGTATACCTTTCCGTAAATGTAATTAACTTGGTCTTGCCTGTGGCAAAGCACACAGTGGGTATGTCAGTCTCTAAGTGTCTGAGCTGGCTAATTTGTGCCTTTTCATGATGCTTCCTGGACCTGGGAGTGCACACTCAGAAAATACTACATTTTCAATTTATGCTTCTGGGCTTTCTTGGAGAAAACAACCCCTGAACTGACACTAAAATAAAGGCTGATTTCAGTGCAGAAAGCAGCATTCAAATGCTAGGAGTACCCAAGTCCTGAATTTATAAGTTATCAGGTACATTGTTTGTTTTGTCTTATACAAGCTTCCAGAAGAATATTGAATTAGAAGTTTTTGCTCATTTTATGGTTGGAACCTCTTTTTGCATAAATACAAAATTACCCCAATATTTGTGAGATAAGGCAGCAAATAAATTCTTGAGCTCCTCACCATTAAGTGATATGATACACAACTATTTATGCTATTAGATATGCTTTGTTATGACTGATCAGAAATATTGGCAAAAGTGTAAGTAGCGGATGAAAAAGATAACCACATTGAGATGGCTCTTGTCCTCTGTAACTGGTGTCCACAATCTATGCTCCTTCTGTTCTTTCGACTTACTCCTGCAGACCACACCAGTGTGGACATGGCAATGTGAAGCATCAAGAAGTTCATTCATTCATCTGTCTATCCACCCAGTGCAGTGTGTGGCTCCACAGATGGCTGGCACAGCACGGGGGACTGAATGGGGAAGAGAAGTCAGTGGGTATGGGGTGGGTACTGGCACCATTACCACAGGCAAAAAACTCCTGGAACAAATGCGCTCACAACACAGGCTTACCACAAATGTGCTGTTCAGTTCAGCAATGAGGGAGCAAACATCTCATTGTGATGAACATCCACTTGGTATAGGAAAACTTGAAAAATTTATTTGAATAAAAATCCTAGAGTTTAAGTAAAGTAATTAGAGCCTCATAGTTCATTTAAGAGCTCAAAAATACAGGAGGTAATTCTGATAACGGAAAGTGTGAGTACTTTTCAGAACTACACAGCTCCCTTCTCTGGCTCTCCTGTCTTTTGGGCTGCGGAGAAATGCAGCAGATTTTTTTAATAGTGGCAACTTTGTACTGAGTGCTGGAACATCAGTGGGAACACACAGATACAAAGGCAATTTCTGTCCCACTTTCACCTTAAGCAAGGCTAAAGTGGTTATTTAATTTGCATATTTAGGAAATGATTGTGTCCTTATACAACTACAAATATCTTATTTATGTACAAGAAGCCTTTCATTCTAACATCCAGAGAAAAATTCCTGTGGGATAGTAATTCCACAGGCTGTGGAATATTATTAACAGGGTTAGGCACAACTAAGAAGGTTTGCTTATTTCTTTAAGCTGTTAAGTTAGATGGACATATATTACAATACATATCATGTAATACAATTTGAAGACAAAACAAGAAACTTAGAGAAGGGGCTGTACATTTGATGTACATTTTTATTTCAGAAAACATGGAGATAAAATAAAAATTTCAGTACAGCATAACTATTTATTTAAACAGCCCTCTCATTTCGTAATTATACTTCAGGTCATAATTACTGGTTTAAATATGATATATCTATAATTTATCAAAGAATTATGTATCAAATATTATGACCAGAGACTTACATTTTATACAGCAAATATCACTCAAATTCTCTGCTTGCAAAAATGGAAAAAAACCAAAAGTAGAACTATGAGATAGGTAGGTAGATAGATAGATAGATAGACTTACGTATACGTATATTGCATACCTATATACATAGTACTTGAGATCTATCGAACAACATGCTTTCCAAAAAAGGCCCCATGCTTAATTTCCTTTGTTAAGATGTAATTGCTTTGTAGATCATATATTTAGAAAATATCTAGAAAAAAGGGGGGAAATTATGTAATTCTGATGGTTCATCCATGGGCTTATGCAAATAAATGTAGAGATGGGCCTATTTGCAATCTGTTGTTTCTTGGGCCAGTTGGATCAACTAGATCACCCACCGAGTAGGGGCTTGAACACTTCCTGACCTGTGGTGGGCAAAGGAGTGCTCTGAAAGCCCTGCAGGGTCACTGAGGGCAGAATGAGAATATGAAAGTATCAACTCAGCTGAGGATGAGCAATTCTGTCCCAGAGCTCTAGCAAGTGGACCACCACACAGCAAAGCCATTGCTTAGGTCCAGGCTGAAGCTGAGAGGTTTCATGTGGCAGCTGCGGAAGATTGAGCCTTGCAAAAACCTGTGTATCTTCTACACCACTTGAGGGTCTTTGAGTGGAGAGTATAGTGGCAACTAGAGGTACTAACTGAACTTGTGATTTTACCTAGGTTTTGGATGTGCTGCATTTGTGGACAAAATTTTGCTCTGCCACATCAATGTCATAGGAGTTATTTCTGTCATTTCTATGGCTACAGGCAGAGCTGGAGGTGTTTAGGTGTAGTAACTACTGAAGTTTTATGCTGAATATTTGTTATTCCCTGTTTTCTTATTTTTCTGTTTGTTTCTTTGGATGGCAAGCCCTCTCATAGCATAAATCAGCAAAATGTTGAAGCACCAGCCCTGACTGAATTCACTAAGAGTTAGCATTTGCTTAACGTCAGGCCCATCAGAACAGCTCAGTCCCACAGCAAGATCTGAGCAGAGCCCCAGTGGCTATGTCACAGAGGACTCAATGCCGCCATGGTGTGAATCACAGAATTTTATATTCTGACTTTCTGCTGCAGTGAGGCCTACAAAGAACTTAATTCTGCAGTGCTTTTATAAAAGAGTTCATTGCCTGTCTTTTACTGGAACCAAAACTACATGTGTGTTTCCAAATGTACTTAGTTCAATGAGTATGTTCATGAATAAAAAAACTGGCTGTTTGCTATTGCATTCCAATACAGATTGTAAGCAAATAGACAAATTAAAGTGAATTGGAGCTTTCAGTCCCTTCTCCTGTGCAGCTATCCCCAGCAAATTTAACTGAATAAATGAATAAACCTCTTCTTCTAAATGAATGCTGGAAAAGAGAAAATCTTGAAAATGTACCAGTGACCGATCATAGTTCTCCTTTATTCAGTAGTTCCTAATTTACTCTGAGGTTATAAATGGACCTCTGTGTGTTTCGAAAAGGACTCTTTGAAACAATAAGTAATTCACACAATTCTATGAGGTCTAACGATAAATATGGTGCGAGATATATGGGATGGGATTTCATTTACCCTATTGTTTTACATCTCTCCAACACTTACTAGTGCATGGAGGACTTTGTATCTCCATTATCTGTGGCACTGTATAGGTCTCGTTACTTAGACAGATTGTTACAAAGGGATTTAGTGTAATAATGAATAATAATACAAAAAATTTACTACATGACAGTAAACACTGTGTTTCAGGGTTGTAGGTGGCAAATATTCAGTTTTGACACCCAGATAATTGCTGATGACAAACTGTGTGTTCTGAAGCTGCTGCACTTCCACACAGGGACCTTTGTTTGGCCCTGTGGATGTCAGCACGACCTCCTGCAGCTCTGCTGCCAGCACACTGCCAGCACTGAGCCCACACTTCCAGCGAACACTAACCCACCCTCGCGCAGAGTGAGAAGTCAGAAGACCTCACACTGAGAGTGCACAGAGAGTCCCTGTACACAAAACTTGGAAGAGGAAGTTTGCTGGAGCCCCACAGACCATTATTTGAAAAAGATAACCTAACTCTGCCTGTGTGCTCATGATGCCATGATATAGAGGCAATTCCAGAGCAAGTAAACACAGGGCTCTCCAAACACACCAGTGCAATGCCTGACTGAGCTGAGGAGACTAATCCTGCTTCTTCCAAGTCTCACTTCCAGATGACATTACCCACAGTGGTATCAGAAATAACCAACATTTACAAAACTGGGAGGCTAAAGGCAAACTTCTTCCTCAAGAACACCATGCTGATGTCTCTCAAGTGCATGTACTCGAGTGGTTTGATTTTCAGCAGCTTTGAGTGTATGTCAGTTTCTACACAGGGAACTGCAGTGTATTCTGCTCTTTGAAAAACAGGAGACACACATACGTATCTGTATATATATATATATATATCTACACAGACATACACACATTGGAGTCCAATTTCATGCTTCCAGGTGCAAATATTTTGACTCCTGTCTTTTGTACCCACATATCCCATGACTTGTATCTACACAACATATATATGCTAAATAAACACAGTGCTGCTAATAGCCCAAAGGTGTTATTTTCCATATAATAGACACTATTTGCCATATTGCATAGAATGCCTGCCCTAAACCCCATGGCTGCTTTGTATCTGTGTTGCAGTGAATCTATCTCACAAGGCTGAGGATGGGCACCACGCCATCCTAACAGATGGATCTGACATCCAGGAGACCATGTATGTGCGTCCAGTGTGGGTGAGACCAATAGGATCCTTTGCCAGGGAGATCTAAACAGCTGTCTGTTTTGGCTGTATCTACTCCAAGGAGAAGGATATAGGCTTACATTACAATTATACAAGCACAGAGATTGGTGGGGGAGCATCACCTGTGTAAAGAAAAATCTATTCAAATAACTACAAATCAAAGGCATCCACTGCGAAAAAGTGAGGCAGCATTATGGCACTCCACACCCCTTTGCCTCCCCTCAGGAAGACCAAGCAAAACTCGTCATGACAAGTTAATTTGCCTGAACATGTCTGCAAGAGTGCAGAAACCTGTTGCACAGGCTTTCTTCCTGTCCCTGAGGCACATAATATTTGGTAAAACAAAGACTTAACTTTCAAATACTGTGCAGACACTGCTCTTCTGTATGGCATAAAAATCTGCTAAATAAAGGAACAAGTCCTTTCAGGACAAAGAGCATGAATTTAGCTTATGTCTTATAAAATGCAATTTTAAATACCCTGAGAACAATTAGGTAATTGCATTAGTACAAGTTAAAATACTACTTTCAAAAATCATGCCCTTATAGAATTTGCATCCTCAGGTCAGGCCTGTGTGTTAGTACAGAGCTGAAGAGAAACACCCCACAAGCTGTATTTATGAAGTGTTCTGAAGAACTGAAGCACAATCAGTGTAGTTTTCTTCATTGCCATGCATTTCACTCATACTTACACCCAGAAAATCTACATAAAGTCTGTCATCTAAAAATAATTAAGCGGTACTTCAGGTATGGTCTTGAACTATTTTTAATTCAAGTTTAGACAGCGATCAAGGATTTAGCACAATACGTGGAGTGACCAGTGCAATTGGATTATGGAAAAACATACCTCAGTATAACATACACATTTTTAAAACACTTAGCTGCCCAGCAAACCAACAGAAACAAAAAGAAGAGGGAAAGCATAGTGATATAAAGGTGAATCAGATGCATGAGGAAAGTGAGGAAAGTCTTTCCTGCACAAAAGTTTAGGTGCCAGGTAGAGTAAGTGAGCTGGGCAGCATGAAAGAAGCTGGTAAAGGTGTTGTTAGCAGTTTTAAAAATATCCATCAGGTTTTCTTGTAAATTAAAAAGCCAGATTCCTGTCCTTACAAACATTAAAGGGAAGTTTGTAACCAAGTTGCCTAGAAGGGCTGTTTTGCTCCATCCCCCAGTGATCACCTAAGATGGATAATACTTTCCAAGGAGCATCTTCCCACAACGAGTACATAAGCAGTGAAACTTTTCTGCCTCCTCCTCCCACAACAAGAGCTCATGCTTTTAGGACTGATCTATTAATTCTTATTTACATTTAGAAATAAAAAAAATTATGTAGCCACCTTGTTGAAAATGGCAATTTATTACACTGGCAGCATGGGAAACCAAGGAGCAGTAAGCCAGCTTCCTTCCTGCTCCAGACTTTTCAGTAGCTCTTATTGTGTTTCGTTTATTGAGTTAACCCTTGAGAACAGTGAAAAAGAGAGGTGTTTTTGGAGTGTGCTCAGTATTAAAGAACTCAGGCATAATGCGAATGTTACACCAATGCAACTTGGCCTGAGGGCGTAAGAAGAGGGCAAAGGCCTTCTTATTTGATGTACTGGTGTAGCCACCAACATGAGCTACCCACTACCTCAAGGGTTTTTCTGGCTTTTGAGAACAGCTGAGATACTCACACATTGCAGTTGGTCTTTGTCTGTTTTGCCTCCTGCTTGTGAGGTATGGAGCTGCCACAAGAGTCCTGCAGGCCCATTTATTCCATATAGAGGAAATTTTCTCAGGAAGAGAGTTGATCCTTACAGATTCACTGTGCAGATTCATTAGGGCAATGCAGTCACAAGTGTGCATGTGCATATATCACCTATTTTTAAGTGCACCTTTTAAATTAATGTACTTGAGAAATTTTTGATACCTGAAAAACATAGTCATTTTAGTTCTCAAAGTTTCTGCAAACCTCTAAGTTCAGGAACATGCTGTATTATTATCCAGATGATATCAGTACATTAATATCCTGTCTTGTGGCATCTCAGATATTTTTTATTTGGACTTTGGAGCCATTTTATTATAAATGTGATTCATCAAAAAGTGATTCTCTCTATGTACCCTTCAAAATTCCTAGTGTTCTTTGAAAAGAAGGAAAAGCACAATCCAAAAGGAATTACATTTTTAACTATATTACATTAATACATATAGTGCCTTATTGGTAATTACAGAACCTGCTGTCTATTATAGACCTTGTAGACACAAAAATTATTTGAAAAATTAAAGTTGAACCACATATTACCACTCAAATTGGAAAATCATGATTACATTGGGAAAGACAAGTAAGGAAATATTTCCAATCAAAATAATTCACATAGGCTAAATGATTGTACCACTTAGAGATTCAGATAAATTGCTTTTCTTTTGTACATGGACTAGTTTTACAGGTTACAAAGCAGACATGTTAAGAACAAGCTAGTGGTGTCATTCTTTGATGTTTGATTTAACCCTGCATACCTAATTCCTAAAATACCTTGCATTATACAGTAAACTTTACTTCAAGGGACTG
>JAOEHY010050082.1:0-67162 GCA_025447955.1 Psilopsiagon aurifrons
AGGCTGACTGCTCTGTAGTTCCCCGGCTCATCCATTTTCCCCTTCTTGAAAATGGGGGTTATATTTCCCTTTTTCTTTCTCCTGGGGAAGGAGTAGAGCAGGAGACATGAGCAGTTCCTTTTTCCTATGCTCAGCAGCAAACTGATGCTCCCCTATGCATGGTTGTGGCTTCAGGGCTTGCTCAGGACTAAGGGTACTATTGCAAATGTTCACTTCGCTGAAGGAATCAAATATTACAAGCAGCAACAACAGATTTGTGGTTTCCTTGAGGCCTATGAGCACCACTTCACCCAGCTAAATTGCTGGGCTGTGACATTTGGAGACCTCAGACTGATGGGACCCAACAGCTGATTTTTACTTTTAGTGGTTCTGGGTTCTTGTATTTCCTTTTGGACTTTAGCCCAACCAGTGAGTACCTCACACGCTTAAACAGGTTTCCAGTATTTGAAAGAAGAACTGTGAAAATTGAAACATCTAAAAGGTGTTTCTGAAGCAGTAAGCTAAGTTTGTGGTGATGCTAAGAACAGAAGTGACATATCATAACTCCAAGGCATAGTAAGATCAAGCCGAAAACAAAACCAGGTGGCTGACGCCATTAGCTTGCAATTAAAATACACATGATTACATTTCTGAACTTGTTTTAAGATTAAGGAAAAATGCAGATATGCCTGGAGGGTTCTCATGACAATAGTGTTGACAGCTGGGATTCTGGTTTTTCTCAGAAGATGGCATGGCAGTAATGTGTACTCTTGAACATTTATGGCTCATGGCAGGTGACAGCTATTCCTGAGGAAAACAATGACTTCTCATACACTGCCCCAACGTGCTCAAATCTGTCCAACTTCTGTTCATGTACTGTACAAATCTTGCATCTAACACCAGGGCATTTCCTCTCGAGAGTGTACAATGAAAGTCAGCCTTTTTCTGAGTCTTGTCTGAGGACTTCATTGTCCTGGACTTACTTCAGAGCACATAAATCCTGCCCATCCCACACCCCCCATGAACTTTTTTAACTTCTTTATTCCTAAACTTCTCTAGATTTAGGAATTGCAGCAGACTTGTAAATAAAGTTTCCCAAAGCATTTTTGGGTTTCTTCTAGCGATTTGAAGGTTTGCTACTAACACTCTGAAAAATCCCTTTGTAGTCCTTCCCCAAGCACTCTTCTGAATTATTCCACATCATCCAGCTGAATCCATCTCTTGAAGCGTACATCTGATCAAAGTGATAAGACCACTGGTTACATCTGCTTCAGGCCTGTCCATCAGGACTCCATTCCAGTTCTGCCTTGTTACAGCAGCTCATACAATACCACCTTCACAGAGCCAGGCTTGCATCTTATTTCTGTATGGGTCTGCACTTAGAACCCCTACACAGCTTTGGGGTTTTGGTTTTGGTGGGTTTTTGGGGGTTTGAGGTTTTTTTCCTTTTTAGATGTTTTTTAGCAAGCTGAGAAAAAAATCTTCAAATAAAGATGATAGACTAGCATTTTGTTAACATATAATATCTTACAAGTTTAAACTATTCTTATCACAGGTTATCCTTCTCCTAACAGTTGCCCTCTTATAAAGCACGAACATTCTCTGAATTTCACTTCTCTAAGAAAGATAAAGAAAGAACAAAGTGTAAGAACAAAATAACAGTATTTCAACAAGACTATAAAGACCCTATGCAAAACATTTAAGCTATCTCTGTTTCTACAGCTCTTCACTCTGCATGTCAGAGTTTAGTGCTAGCAATGCTTTCATCTCACAGCTTGCTCTGAAACTTCTGGAGATCTCCTGCTGGATTTGCCAGAAAGCTGCCTCTTGTTGTAGGTGCTTTTGGACAGCATCCAAAGACCTATTGCTCTGTGTAAAGAAAAGGAAAAAAATCCCGGTATGAAATGCCCTGCGTTCAGAGTCGAAGCCTCACGGAAAGCAGCTCTCCCCCTCCACGGGCGGATGCGAAGGCTGGCAGCAACCCCGGCCGCTCTCTGCGGACAACTGCTGCCCCCGGGAGCCGGGACCTGGAGGGACGGAGAAGGAGGCGGTTTGCAGAGGCCAACAGCTGCTGCCCAGCCACGAACCTTGCCTGGGCCTCTTGCAGGTGCCTCCTCTGCAGCATTGCCTCTGAATTTCACTGCGCAACCATCTCGTTCCATCTTATCTTGTGCCTGATAAAGTAGGCTGGAAATCAAAATGATCTCTGAGGGAAGAAATGCAAAGGGTTTTCGAAAACAATCTATCACTCCTGCTCTTCCTGCTTTGGAGAGCTGTCTTGCTAGAAACAAGTCAACATTGCTTATATTCATCCTGTAAAAACTCACATCTCCAATGAGGGACTGCCTATAAAATGAATTGCTTAATGTTAGGTAGTAAACCAGCTCCTTGCCTGAGATACTGAGGAGAAGCTGGAGGCACAGCACAGCTTGCACAGGGAGGATGGAATTTGTTCAGAAAAGCTGTGGCTGCCCGATTCCTGGCAGTATTCAAAGCCAGGTTGGACAGGGCCTTGAGCAACATGGTCTGGTGCGAGGTATCCCTGCCCATGGCAGGGGGGCTGGAACTAAGTGATCTGAAGGTCCTTTCCAGCCCTAAACAGTTTATGATTCTATGTGCTGCATTCCTCCCAGCAGGCATCTTCAACAGATGTGGGCCAGGTATGTCCCTATGGCTCCCTGTTGTGCCCTAATCTCTAACTGCAGCCAACCCTTAGTTTTGGCATACACAGGCTCTAAAACTGCTAGTGACAATAATGATCTAAAACTGCTAGATGACAATAATGTCAGTCGCAATAATGATTGTCAATACCTAGTTGAAATGGATCTTGAAGCCCCAGATTACTTTTAAATCCTCTCTGACTTCTTTTTTCACTCTGGAGGATCTCATCACAGCTGGCAGGCATGGGGAGTTGTGGGTCTGTAGGGGAGACAACATGATCTTTCAGAAAAATTAACATCTTCATCTGTCCTTCTCAGTACTGCTATCTGTTTCATTGATATACCTTCCTTGTGCTTTAATGGGGGGTTCTACTTATCTCAACATCTTCCCAAACCATTGAAGACAGAAATGCTGCTTCAGCTTGCTGGTTTTGAACTAGTAAGAAATAAACAGACCTGTAAGCCTTGTCTCGCACTAACATCAGCTATTTGTATTTTCCTGCTAGCTATTGCAGTGCTGGTCTGCCATTGCTCCATGGAAGCACCAAGTAGGACCTGGAGCTGTAGTGTCCCTCTGAGCTGCTGACAGAAGGCCTGAAGCATTTGAGGGTGTTTTCAGAAGCATTGCTGCCTCCTTTTCCTTACAGCAAGTGCCTGCTCTCTTGGCCACTTTCTTTGTTTCAGAGTTTCTGATATTTGTTTAAACTATGCTGAGTTCTGCCATTCTTCTTCAGGTGGGCTGTTGCAAATACTCAGTGGGGTGTTTGCTCCGTCATAAGAGTACAGTTTATGCTGCCTTGACGGGGGCTCTTTGTACATCTTTTTAGTATCATAAAATGCCTGGTGAAACTGCCAATGCGCTGTTCAGAAGGGGACTGCAGCACATCCTTCCAGGAGAGAACTAAAGGAGCCAGATGACAAGCATGGCATGAGCCTGGACACACGTGCTCTTGTGATAGATGTTTCTTCCTCTGTTCCTTCAGGTATGGCTTCCCCATTCTCTCATATCATTTTAGTGAACATTTTACTGAACAGCCACATAGCTCTAACCCAGCGGGCCAAATGTAATTGTTAAGAAGACCAAGATCCTTCCAGAGTTTGTAAGTCATGAAAGGGAAGTGCTCATTCAGTTAATGCAGGTACAGTTCTGCATAGATTTGAAGGAAAAGGAGTCTGGTTCATTAATCCTAGATGATGACAGTTCTTCATGAGTTTCATTGTATTCTTCCACATCTTCTTAGGAATACAGGATAAAATTAGCTGCACAAGAACTGGTGAGGAATTGTTCCATGGAGTACCAGAACTTGTGAACTAGTTTGATTATACCTGAGATACACAATCATATTTTTATAAAAACAATCAGCAAAGCTCTTACAAGTGTATTGAAAGCATCCTTGTAACTAATCTGCCTCATTTTGCTTATTAAAACTTGCAAACTTACAAAGCAATTGCTTTTGAATTTGCTGCCAAAGGAAATATCTGGAGAGATGCTGAAGTTGTTTCATATAATGGTATAGAGGCAGTCTGAGATTCTTAACTTTTATCTATGAAGCTATTAGATTGTGTAATTTGGTTCCTTGATTACCACAATGTCTGCTTAGGCTGAGCTCTTTCTGTCTTTAGAAAGCCTGAGATACCATTTTTCCTGTCTCATCCCCTAGAGGACTAGGCATTTTGTGAAGTAAAAACAATCTGAGATCTTTCTTGCCTTGCCTGGCATCTGGCTTCTCAAACACACCATGGAGTTAATCATTTGTTCCCGTTAGCAGTAAAAGAACTTGGATGCAACCACAATGTTGGAGAATCAAGCTTTCTTTGGTGGAGAGGAGTTTATTTGCCAGTTCCTGCAAATAACTCTGGTAAGATAATGATCACAGTTACACTACCTGCTGCAAGACAGAAGATGTGCAATCTGGGACAGTGCTGAAGCTACTGGTTCTTGCAGAGCATACTGACACACAGCTAGCAAAACTCCTACAGTCTCTCTGACCCTGCAGGGTAAGCAGTGAGACACATCTGGCAAGTGCTTAGAAGTACTTAGTTAAAACTATATCTAGACCAGTCCAGGACAACATGCTGTCTCGTTCTTGGATGAACGTGGCTCTTTATAACCAAACTCATGGAGTCTGTTGGCACCTCAAAACCATTATGTGTCTAATATGATTGAATATAGCTGCACAGCATCTGCTCTGTGAAGCAGAAATGTTGGAGATTGATTTCGCAACTGGTAGTGCCAATTACCCCTCTGTTTCCTAACCATTTGCTGGTACAAAACCTGAGTACAGTAGCTGTTTAAAAAAAATAATAAATCTTTCTGTCTGGTAGCCATTAAGGCAGTGTGTTCTAGGATCAAAGCAGAGCAAGCTTAATCCATCATCCTCATTGCACTTCATGAAACTGCTGTCCAGTGTTCTTTGGGAGTTGTGTCTATCACATCTCAATGTTATTGGGATGTGTATAAAGACTGTAAGATAAATCTTGTCCAGAGGGCACTTTTATCTTTCATACAAACTTGGGCTACTGTGGAGTCTAGATTAAATTTCATAATTCCATAATCAACCCAAATCAAGCAGAAGTGGTGGCCTTTGGATTCATGTCTATTTATGTAGAATTTTGGAAGACCCCTCACATTCTGGTGTATGTGACAAAAATCAGTGTACTACATATCAATAGTTTAGGTTAGCAGAGCATTATTCAAATTCTATAATTAATAACATCCCAATTAGTTTCTACTCCTACTCATATTTCTATTATGAAGATAAGTGCAAGATCATTAACACTGTGTACTAAAAGAGCAATTTTAATTCTAAAAAGATCATTTAACTTCATATCATGGAGATAAATGAAGTTCAGGTCTGCAAGCACACACGTCCGGCTAATTCCAGGAGCTGTTAAAGGTCTGGTTTACATGTAAGGAGAGATACTGACTTTTAGTTACTTGAGGCTGCAGTGATGTCAGCCAGATGAAGTCTGAAAATTGAATATTGCTTGAATGACCCAAATAATCTATGGAAACACCCTACTGAGTGCTCTGTCATAACAGCAACCAAGAGCTGATACCAACTACATAATCAAGTCTTAATACCAAAATGGCAACTTTCCTACTAATTCTAGGATAGGGTCAAGTTGAACTAGGATAAATCAGTCTCAGACTTGTCTCTGAGAATGGATTTCTGAGGGAAGCAGATTTTCCTCCTTCATCACCTTTCTTTTTAATTCTTGAAATTTAATTGAATAGTTAAAAGTGACATCTCTAAAGAGGAAAAGCTACTTTGCACATTGAGAGAAATTGTTAATTCTGAAGCCTGAAGTTAATCTGTTTGTTACTTGTATTATTTAGATTACTACTCTCCAAAGTCACAAGGACTTAAATCTCTGAGGTTGGTTTTAGCTTATTGGCTGAATGACCAAATTCTCAATCTGCTTTTGGGCAAGAGGGCAGTCTGCGCTTGGGTAACATGGACTAAATTAATATCTAACACAACTTCTGCAGAAAGAATGTCCCCTCACACTTCTAAACTTGCTTAGTTTCTGCCATATGTCAAGCTACACGAGTAATAAGCCCCTTTGGAGAGAAGCAGCTACACAAGATGGTCTCCTTTTCTTTCCCCTTCCCCATTAAGTAGGCAGACAAAATGTGGAAGCATTCCTTTCAGTTAAGGGACACGTGAGCAATTCAGCCTTTGTCTTAGCCTGACTCTAGTTGTGAGCAAAAGGCTTGTTAGGGCTTTGCAGGCTGATAAGAGGGTTAACTGCAGTCAGTGTGTGCTGCCAAGAAGAGGAAGCCTGCTTGTAAGAGACCTTGACCAGGATGCCATGCAGCTGGATCAGCAGGAGCTGCTTGCCAGAGAGCAAACCACAAGTTACAAAAAACAGGGGAGACTCCATTAGCTTGCTGCTTGGGACTTTTATGGAAACTCCAATCACTGCGCTGTTGCTGGCACTCGCCTAAGGGAGTTAACCAATCACATGTCATCGAATGTTCTAGTGTTCTGTAACTTTTCTGTAAAAGGGATGCCTGCGCACAATAAACTGTTCAGCGTTTGATCACATTGATCAGTGTTGCGTTGTTCCATATCCCCCGCCAACAAAACCTCTCTTCTGAAAAAAAGCAGTCACTGAGCTTGTGATGCATCTGTCTGTGATCTTATTTGACCAGCTTTAAGATGTGAACAAGGGAGCCAGTGCTGCCAAGAAGTTGCTTGAAGAGGAAAGTGTTTCTCTTAAATTAAGGCTTGTTAATGCGTCAGGATGAATGGAAAGGCAGACACTGACTCCAAATAGCCACTTCAGTGAGACTGCTGAAGACTGAGCGAAATTCTTTCATTCAAGTTTCTGAAAATGCAAAGGCAAAACAAAAGGAAATTGTTGCTTTATTTATTCCTCTCTGTATATTAGCAACTCTTCATGCTATCAAGTTGCTTATGCTGCTTCAGGTTGCTTACATTTACTACTCTCCAAACTCAAGCCCTTGCATTTTGGAAGCTTTTATCTTTGCTGCCTCTTGTGAGGCCCAGCTATTCAATTACTGTGTTATTTTTTAATCCCTCTACAGGTCTAACAAATGTGGAACCTGGTTTGGCGAACGTGTACAGATGGAAAAAGGCAAGGAAAAGTCCATGAATATTTTTTTTTATTTTTATTAACAGGATGGTAAAGTTAAACCTTTAACTAACTAGGTATAAAATTTCCTTTAAAATCAAATAGCTTTATTCCTTCTCTTGAGTCATTCCTTTAGTATAAGTGAGGAAGAAACAACTTCTCTTCTCAGGAAAACTTGCAAATCAGGAAATCAGGTTAGGTTTCTGTGGCCATGAGAGTAAAAGGAAGGTCCCAGACTCATTCATCTCAGTACAGAATGAAGTAGGTATGTGGTGGAAGGTGAGCATTTGCAGTTATAGAGACCAAAAAAATTGCCTATCCCTTTTTCAGTTCCCTGAAAGAGCTGTTCCTAAAGAACAAGAAAGAAAATTCTTACTCCTTACATAGTATAAAGAAACAATTTTCAGAGATTAACTAAGGATTTGATTCAAAGCAGTGCTTAGATTCTGGCATCTAGAACAGGCGAGCTATTTGCACACATTTAACATTCTTACTGGAAATTCTGTTGTGATTCTGCTGCAATAAAGCAGCATATATAAAAGATAGACATTATCACAAATCAAACTTCAAAATCAATCCTGAATAGCATCTGGACTTTTTAAGTAATCTATTTTTCAAAACACTGAAGTAATAGTCACTGTAATTCATAGACTCATAGAATGGTTTTGGTTGGAAAGGACCTTAAGATCATCTACTTCTGAACACCCCACCATGGGCAGGGACACATCACACTAGAACATCACCCAAGGCTCTGTCCAACCTGGCCTTGAACACTGCCAGGGATGGAGCATTCACCATTTCTATGGGCAATCTGGTTCAGTGCCTCAGCACCCTCACAGTAAAGAACTTCTTCCTTGTATCTAACCTGAACTTCCCCTGTTATTTAAATCCATTACCCAATCATATATTTTTGCACACCCCAGTCTCATAGTAGCATGTACCTATAAACCAGAAGGTTGTGTTGGCTTGGACCTTCAACTTCAGTTGTGATAATTTTAATTATGTCATAAGGTTGTAATTTGCTGAGCTGCAATAAGGTGTTCTGTGGACAGCTGTTCTGCACATGGACTATGTCCTTGTGCCCCCAGCCTATGTCAAATATGGGGTCAGCAGCCGGCAACTCTCCACAGACCTATGTGAAAGGTGAGAAATCTTAGCCTCCTAAAGAGCATATAAGGAGACTATTACAAAGGTGGCCAGCTTCAAGACAGCAAAGAGTAGCTCAGGCTACCAAAACCCCAGTGCCAGTGTATCCTTGCTCTCTGCTACACTAACAGCATGGAACAGGTACCATTATATCTAAGCTGTGCACCTGTACTAACATCTCAAATCTGTGTATAGGGTTTGCATGGCAAGGTTCTGGTAGCTGGGGTGTGTGTGTGTGTTCTGCAGGGGTGGCTTCTGTAAGAAGAGGCCAGAAGCTCCCCCTGTGTCCAACAGGCCAAATGCCAGCATGCTCCAAGATGGACCTGCCACTGGCCAAGGCTTAGCCCATCAGTGATGGTGGTAGTGCCTCTGGGATAACTTGCTTAAGAAGGGGGAAAAAGCTGCAATAGCAATTGCAGCTGAAGAAAGGAGTGAGAACATGTGATACAGCTCTGCAGTTCCCAAGGTCAGTGCAGAAGGAGGGCAGGAGGTGCTCCATGCTCCGGATCAGAAATTTCTCTGCAGCCCATGGTGAGTCAGGCTGTGCCTCTGCTGCCCGTGGAGGTTCATGGTGGAGCAGATCCACCTGCAGCCCATGGAGGATGCCACACTGGAGCAGGGGGATGCCCGAAGGAGGCTGTGACTCTGTGGGAAGCCGGTGCCGGAGCAGGCCCCTGGCAGGACCTGTGGCTCCTTGGAGAGATGAGTCCATGCTGGAACAGGTTTGCTGGCAGGAGCTGTGACCCTGCAGGAGACCCACGCTGCAGCAGTCTGTTCCTGAAGGACTAAACCCATGGAAGGGACCCACACTGGAGCAGTTAATGAAGAGCTGCAGCCTGTGGGAAGTACTCACCTTGCACAAGTTCATAGAGAACTGTTGTCTGTGGGAGCACCCCACACTGGAGCAGAGGAAGAGTGTGAGGAGTCCTGCCCTGAGGGAGAAGGAGCAGCAGAGATCACGTGTGATGAGCTGACCACAACCCCCATTCCCAATCTCCCTGCATTGTTGTGGGGAAAGAAATTAGAAAATTTGTGAGTGAAGTTGAACCCAGAAGGCAGAAGGGGTGGAGGGAAGGTGTTTCAACATCTGGTTTTATTTCTCATTACCCTGCTCTAATTTGAGTACTAATATTAAATTAATTTCCCTGAACTGAGTCTGATTTGCCCATGATGGCAATTGGTGAGTGACCTCTTCTTGACTTTATCTCAACCCATGAACCTTTCATTATTTTTTTCTCCTCTGTCCAGTTGCAGACAAGGTGTGATAGAGCTGCTCAGTGACTAGCTTGCTTCCAGCCATGGTCGACCCATTACAATATGGCACATCATCTCCACAATTTTGGGCAAGTGCTGCAGTATTTCAGAAACCTGGTGCCTAGTGGCTGACCAAAGGTGGAATATATGTCAAGATACACACTGTGCCACTCTTTCACTGGACTGGCTCTCTGCCACCATTTCCCCCTCTGTTGCTTGTCCACTAGGCTCTAGCTGCAGATAAGGTGCAGTGAGAGAGGCAGTTCCAGGCCACATGTTAACAGTGTATATTGTATAGCAACATGCACCTGCAATCGAATTTCTCTTTCCATTAGCTACAGAAAGAGCACAAATTAATACTTTAAAGCTTAAACTCTTCCCTGAACACACTTTGGTCTTGCAGAGTCAGGGAGTGATTGACTATTCAACACCTAGAAATGCCCATGTGCTCTCCTGGGGTTTCATGCTGCAGATCATTAACTTAATAGGTTTTGTGTTAAAGTGGTGGGTGGTAGTCAGTGCCAGCACAATCTAATACCTTTGTTAAAGATGGAAATAGATAGACAGTCCTTGCCAATAAAATCTGTGGATGACAAAGACTGTCAGAACGATAAATTATGGCAGATTAAGGACTGGTAATATAGCCTGAGCTGGACTTGGTAACAAACAAAATGTATTCCAGTCTGCATATAAAATGGGATACTGGAAAGCTGCAAATTTGTTAAGAAATCTGACCAAACCACAAAGTGTATCGTCATCATCATGGCTTGGCTTTGCGAGCGAAGATTTGAGAAGGGCTTTACTCAGGCTTACTACAAGCACGCTGATGGTTGGAAAGACCAATGTAGGATAGACAAGTCTGGCTGCAAAAAGCACAGCAGAAGGTCTCCTTAGGTGGTATAGGCAAGGCACAGTTCTTTCTGCATTGTGTTTTCTCCTCGAGACTGATTCTGCGTGTGTTCTCAAAAGAGACAACAGCGGTATGTATGATGTGTCTTCAGATCTCCCGATTGGAGGCCAGGGTGGACCACTGATGGTAGTCACAATGGCCAAGGCTAAGATATTGTTTCAGAGAGTCCTTATATCTCCTCTTTGGGGCACTTCTCTTGTGCCAGCCACTGGGAAGTTCACTGTAGATCACAGTCTTAGACAGGCAGTGATCCTCCATCCTGGAGACATGCCCTGCCCAGCGCAGCTGTGTTTTCAGCAGCATGGCCTCACTACTGGTGACCTCTGCCTGTTCAAGGACAGTAGCATTAGACACGTAGTCAGTCCAGTGGATGTTTAGGATTGTAAGAAGGCAACAATGACAAAAGAATTCGAGGAGTTGCAGGTGATGGCAATAGATGACCCATGATTCAGACTCATATAGAAGAGTAGACAGTACAATGGCTGTATAGACACTAATCTTTGTACTTTTCTTCAGGTGTTTATTACACCAGACTCTTTTATGGAGTTTTCTGAAGGTTCTGTATGCCTTTGATATTCTGTTATCTATCTCTTTATCAATAGTGGTGTCCAAGGAAATGATGCTTCCCAGATAGTTGAACTGCTGGACTAACTTAAGCTCTGACTCACCAATAGTGATGTGGGGATGATGGTAGTCTTCTTGTGGTGCAGGTTGGTAAATAACTACTGCCTTCTTCAAGCTGACTTCCAGCCCAAAAAGCTCAGCCACCTCTGCAAAGCAAGTTGTTAAATGCTGCAGAGCTGCTTCTGTGTGAGCAACAAGGGTGGCATCGTCAGCAAAAAGCAGCTCACAAGCGAGGTGATTTAGGGTCTTGTCATGGGCCTTCAGTTGCCTTAGGTTGAATAGGCTCCCATCGGTATGATATTGGATATAAATGCTGTTTTGTTCATCGAAATCTGCCATAGGCCTTTGGAGCATCACGCTGAAGAAGACTGTGAATAAAGTTGGTGCAAGTGCCCAGCCTTGTTTCACACTATGGGTTATTGAGAAGGGCTCAGAGAGGGCATCGCCATATCTAACTTGGCCTCGCTGATCCTCACCCAACAGAATAATCATTTTGAGAAACTTGGGGGAACATCCTAAACATTCCAAGATCTGCCACAGGCCTTTTCTACTTCCAGTGTCAAAAGCTTTGGTAAGATCAACAAAAGTTACGTAGAGTCCATTGTTCTGTTCTCTACACTTCTTTTGCAATTGTCTGAGAACAAATACCATGTCTGTGGTATTTCTATTTGCTCTGAAACTACATTGACTTTCAGGTAGAAGCTCTTCTGTGATAGTGGGTACTAATCTGTTCAGTAGTATTCTTTCAAGAATTTTTCCAGCAATGGAGAGCAGAATTATACCTTGGAAGTTTGAGCAGTCTGACTTTGCTCCTTTTTTCTTGTACAAGGTGATAATGATTGTATCACAGAAATCTGGTGGTAGTTCGCCTTGTTCCCAACAGCGGACAACTAGCTCATGAGATTTAGCATGGAGTGCTTGACCTCCATGCTTCCAGATTTCAGGTGGGATCCCATCGACCCCAGCTGCCTTGATAGTTTTCACCTGCTGAATGGCCTTAAGAGTCTCTCTTATGGTAGGGATTATATCCAATTCGGTTTTCACCAGTTGTTGTGAGATGTGTTGGATTCCTGAGCCTTGGGCTACCTGGTTGGTGCTGAAGAGAGTTTGAAAGTGTTCAGACCACTGATTCAAGATGGAGGTTTTATCTGTGAGAAGTGTTTGGCCATCTTCACTGAGTAGAGGACTTTGAACCTGGTATGTGGGTCCATACACTGCTTTCAGAGCCTCATAGAGTTCTCTGTGGTCACCCAAATCTGCGCATAGTTGAGTCTTTTCTGCTAGGTTAAGCTACCACTTGTTCTGGATGTCACAAAGTTTCTGGTGGAGTTTACTGCATGCAAGACGAAAGGCTGCTTTTTTTTCATGACATGATGTCTGAGCAAGGTGTGCTTAGTGAGCAGATCTCTTATTTGTCAACAATTCCTGGACTACCTGATTGTTTTCATTAAACCAGACTTTTGTTTTCCTTTGAGGAGAACCCTAAGGATACTTCAGAGGACTTCAGGATGTTATTTTTAATATGTTGCCAAAGTGCCTCAGGAGAAGAGTATGGGATGGTCTTCAAGCCTAGTTTGAAGGTTTGCCTGGAAACTGTCTCTCATTGCAGCTGTTTGGAGATTGTTAACTTTGAGCTTCCTCCTCAGAATGCCACCCCTCTTTGTTTTGGGCTTAAAGTGGATGTTATAGTTTGCAACACACAAGGCAATGGTCTGTTTGACATTCTGCACTAGGCATCACTTGGGTGTGATGGACATTGTGAACATTTCTCTGGCACACTAAGACATAGTGAGGTGACAGTGTTTAGATCAAGGGTGTATCCAGGTTATCTTCAGGCTATCTTTCTGCTAGAAAACAGTGTTGGTGATGGTAAGCTGCTGCTCTGAACAAAACTCTAGAAAGGGGTGACAGTTGTGATTGCATCTTCCAACACCATGCTTGCCTAGTACTCCTTTCCAAGCTTCAAAGTTCTTACCTACTCAGGCGTTGAAGTCACCAAGGATTATGATCTTATCATCTGCAGGAGTCTTCTGAGTGTGGCAGCACATATCAGTGTAAAATTTGTCTTTTTCTGCTGGGTCAGCTTGCAAAGTTGGGGCATATATGATGAAGAGAACAGCATACTGCTTGTTGTGTAGTGGGAGGCTTAAGGAGATAATGCGATCAAAATGACCTGTCGGCAAATTTTCAGGTTTAGAGATGATGGATTTTTTAATCATGAAGCCAACTCTGGAGAGATGTCTTTTGGGTTTGTATTTGCCTGACCAATAAAGTGTATAGCCAGCACAATATTCTTTAAGGCTTCCTTCCTCATGAAGGCAAACTTCAGTGAGAGCAGCAATGTCGATGTTAAGCTGTGACAGTTCGTGGGTGATTAGAGAAGAACAATGTTCGGGAAGCCCACTATCTGCTGTATCAAGCATAGTTCTGATGTTCCAACATGTGAGTGTCAGTCTGGACACACCTTTGAAGGCAAGTGTATGCCTTTGTCTCTTTGTCTTTGGTCAGCCGCAACAGAAGATGCCCGTTGGCCACGGCTAGCCAACCAGGTAGAGGGGGAGATGAGGTTTGGCTAGGCCACCTTTTCTAGGCATCTCTCCTTGTGGAGCAAGCAGTGCTGTCCTTGAAAAAGGCTGCTTGGTCATTCAGGATGTTGCTGAACAAGACTGTCAACTCCTGGGTCAATCTCGAGCAACCAATGTCCTGAACTGCCTGCATGCAGGGTTGGATCTGCAGCTTCCAATGCACCTTTTCACCTGCTGTTTCATCTCTTGCCTGCCACGACAGGGCTTTGCAAATGTGAGTAAACCCTTTGGGCTGTGCAGTGGAGTTTTTAGGTAAGGCACAGCATGCGCAGAACTGACCCCACCCAAATTACTATCTTAAGTTCTATGAATCTAATGTAAAAAAACCACCCTATTGTTTTCTTCAAATCCCTGGTCCTGTCTGTTCCTGGCTATAAAACATCTATTTGGAATCCAATATTTTTTCCAAAAGCCATTAGGTTTCACAAATATCCTTGCTGATAATTTGTATGTCATTTCTTGTACTTCTGGAAATATGGGCAATCTAGTGAAAACCTTTCAATCTTAGCTTAGTTTTACAGTCATGTAGTATGGTTTATTTGAACTCCTCACCCAGTGTGAAGGAGATTGTGATGCCTTAAAGGCACTTTTTGTTTTGATGGTGTTCACGTGCCTTTCAGCATTGATTGTCATGCTGGGCTTGGCTACCCTGCCTGGTTTCCTTGAGGATAAAACCACTCAGAAAACAAAAAGAAAGAAAGAAAAAAATCAAACTGTGTAATCTCTGCCAGAAACCTGAGCAAACTCGTGGGGAATTGAAAAGTATAAAGAGAAAAGTGGCACTGATGGGAAATGCAAATATTTCACAGCCTGTGGTTTTGAAGGGCTCTTAGCATCTGCAGTATTTAATTTGCTACTGAGGATAGGATATGTTGTATCATCTATTAAAGCTAGTGGCTCTTATTTGCTAAGTAGGAAAGACAATTTCCATCATTGTCAGGTCACTGCCATCCACTGCTGTCTTTTACAACTGCTTTGTAAGATACTCTATATGCATGTTGAACTGTCACATCAACCCTATTGTGAGCAGAATATATTTCATGAGACGAGGGTAAAGGCGTATATCAAACCATCTTCAGAATATGAATTACTGCTAAGGGCAATAGTGCATTCCACTTTTCAGCTTTCCTGGTTGGAGAAAACATTACTGGTTACCAAGCACTAAGTGGGGAGCTGAACACAAATAAGGCTATGTACTTTCGGAACATGTACAGGTTCTGTGAAGAAAACCAGGTGTATAATAGCACCTAGAGTTGCGTGGTTTCTGCCCACCATCTCCATTTACTGCTAAAGCTGCCCATGACCAAACAAGCTGAAATACAAGGTTCAAACATCCCACAAGCAGCAGGCCTGAAAATAAACCAAGAAGAGATGCAGATTGACTCACTCCTGTAGCAGCACTCTTCCAGAGTCTGGAGATACTTCATGCTGCAATTTAAACTGGTAACTTAAGGATGAAAATTATGTAACACCCCAGTTGGTTCAATCTTGTTATCCTCCAAGGGAAGGTGAATCTGCAGAGAATAAGGCCAGGCTGGATGGGGATTTGGGCAACCTGGTCTAGTGGAAGGTGTCCCTGCCCATGGCATGGGGGTTGGAACTAGATGATCTTTAAGGTCCCTTCGAAACCAAACCATGATTCTATGATCTGGTTGCTGTATGGTTTTCCCTTCTCCTTACAATCAACCCATCCTATTTCATAATGTAATGAGAAATGGTCATATACATTTACCATACTAGTCAGTCTTGTGTCAGAGAAGGCAGAAGTGCTGAGAAACAGCAAAACACAGTGTCCTGCTACTTACTGGGGTGTTACCGAGCTACTGCAAGGTTGCCTGATGTTAAAAGAAAAGGAAACTTTATCCTGAAGTCTCAGCTCTTTGGGTGGTCCAAAGTTGAAAGCAGCCAAAGTCAGTAGTCACACTACATGCTGTAGACACAGATGTGTGAATATTGCCCGATAAGGCTGCTGCATGTGACCCTCTGCCTGCAGACTGGAGGCTATTCACTCTTGCAAAGAAGTTGCTGCATGTCAGCAGTATGATGTGCAAACAGCTGCTTGTATCTACCTGGCCGTGCACTGCCATATCAAAACTTTGCCCAGGCTGACTGAGCATGAACCACAGGCCTGAAGAAAAAATCCAGGAGTTCCCAGAGCTGTCAGTAGACTGAGCAAACTGAAACAACTCCACCTCATCAATCTCATGAAAAATACTTGAAAATCCATAGTTCCGTGCCGTTCGTGGAAAGCTGATAGAACCTACTGCAGAGATTGGCCTGCAGCAGCCTTTTATTTCTTTCCAGCATTGCCATTCCAAAAGTGGTAGATGAGCAGTCATACAACATATAATTCCTGCTAGGATGAGTGTTGTCATGTCTATTGCTTGATGAAGTCTTTTTGTGAGCATTGCTAGCACATTCTGAACTCCATCTGGCTGGCTTGCTTAGTGCTGGATGAAGACGTCTTACAGAGAACAGTTTTGCAAGTATTCTTTTATGCAGACATCAGTGATTTTACAGTTCACAGAAACTGAGACAAAATGATGTCTGCAGACTTCATGCCTTACAAAGACAAGTCTGAAGGAAGGACCATCACAATACATTCTTAGTAGAAGTCCCCTAGGGAGGTTCTGTTACACCTCTAGGAAAGCAAAGTTTTTCAGTAATAATCATTACAAAGCGGTTGTGCATTTACGATGGGGCAGCTAGGTGTTCAGGGAACACCTATCAGAACTGGATGAATTTGGAGAACTATTAATGAGCAGGCATACCTCAGGGTAGAAAAGGCATCTCAGATAAGCTGTAAATGTCTTGATATTAGATTGCATGAGCATTGCGAAAGAGATAAGAAACAACAATAAGCATCTTCCCCCTCAAGTAATTTGCTTATTTCTGGCAACTGTAGAACAAGGGTCTCTGCTCTTCTCTTCTGTGTCTTCTTGCAAACGTTGGCTTTTTTAAACGTGCCCTTGGTATGTAAATGGATTTTCATTAAAACATTGTTTTTTTGCTTTCTAGAAGCAGGATTTTATCTTTTTGATTAGGCTTTTGAATTAATTTTTCTCACAGAAAACAATAATTTTCATTAAGATATTGAAACGTAGCTTATATTTTAAGATTATTTTTGTGAAAAGGATACCATCATTAGCAGAACTCCTTGAGTTAGAAGACCAACAGACAGGATATTAGTAAATGGATGCAATAGCCGAGACTTGACACTCCTTTCCAAATGATCAAATTACACAGGCAGTTTCCTTATAAAATAGGTTACTCCTTGAAGTTTCATTTCCAGCCTTTTCCAAGTCTGTTATTGCTTCTTTCCTTTCAGGATGTTCTATGTCTTCATAGTTATTGCCTTCTTTCAAATAAGGTAGTAAATTATTTCATCCCTTCTCTTTTAACCAGTTTTATCTTATTTCTATTTTTAAATGGTATTGGTAAGATAGTATCATATATATACACACATATATATTTACATGTATACTATACATATATATGTATATATCTGTGTGTGCATGTAAAAATATATTAAAAAAATATGTCTCATCTAGTTCTTTCAAATAGTATTCAGATTTTTCCCAGAACGTTGATCTCAGGTTCCCAAAAGATAATTGATCACCTTTCTGGGTGTGATGAAGTGGTGCTTCTGAAGGACAAAAACCAATCAGCTGTTTGTTACTAGCATGGTCCAAATGGGACTCATTTGCAATCTGTCTCAAGTGTCTCTACATGTGACACATAGAGAACAGCATTTTCTAGTGTATGATGACATGTGCCACTTAGCCAAGACTGACAGAAGAAAGTTCCTGAGAATCTAACACACAAGCACTTCACTTTCATATCTCCACCTTCACCCCACAACAGTTCACTTTTCCCATTAACAATTCCAGAGGGTAAGCAGCCTCTCTGAGACTGAAAAGAAGCAGCAGCTAGAACCAAATGCAAGCAGGTTGTATCTGCTTCCCACTCTTCCACTCCGTTCTCAAAGGCATCAACAGTCAAGTCTTGATAGATGATTTTGCAGTTTGGGAGGGAGGCTGGTGATACAGATGTGGCCTCCCAGAAGCAATGGATCTTCAGTGCACCAGTCCTTGGCTGAACATCAGCAATAAGCACAAAATGTCAGAGGAAAGGAGTGAAAATCACCTTTGGAAACACAGGGATGCTTAGCAAATCTGAGTTTAAGATATGGCAGATTAAGGCTTAAGGCCAGTTCAGAGCGATACTGAAGAAAAAAGCAGAGGAAAACATGAGAGCTAATAAGATAAAAAATTATGGATTTGGAATGTTGATTCACAATGAAAAAAGGCCATTTCTGGAGACTCTTAAAGACAAAGGAGAGAGAGAGAGTCTGGGGGATCTGGGAAGGAAGAGATTGCAGTTGTAAAGGAGGTGAGGAGATTTAGGGTTCTGCTAGAAGTGGAGAAGAGATGACATCACTGGATGTTGGCAGCAAACAGAAAAGAAAATAACACAGGCATGAAGAGCTCTGCTCAAGTAGTCTGAGTGGTTGGGGGAAACCTGCCAAATGCAGTGCCAAATATCCAGAGAAGAAACTGAAGTTGGGAGTTACCCAGGCAGGATTCAAGGACTTCTCTGTGTAGTTGCTGGAGATGTTGTTGTTGTCATGGGCTTAAAGCTGTGTATATGTTTAATTATTAACCAAACAACTGCCCCTGCCTTTTGCTGGTGCTGTATGTTTTGAGCCCGCTTCTCCATTACAGCATATTAGGGCTGGAGCTGGGGGACCTTACTTATTCCTCTGTTCACTGCAAAGTGGGGAGGCCACATCACAAAACAATTTCCAGTGTCTCAGCATGTCCCACCCGGTTGTCTGGCTGTACCCTGCACTGTGAATCACAGTGCTTTTTAGTGTTGCCTTTTCTTCAATCTCTGAATAAGATTCCTAGAGAGAAAGGCAAAAAAGGAAGAAAAAGAAATGTTCTGGGTAGAGGGGTGTGCTGAAAACCGCAGTTGTGCTTTCTATTGCTTATGTCTTCCCTGTTGAATTACTGATTTAACAGAAGCAGCACCTAATTCTGTGACCCTTTACCATCACCGCATGATTGTTTCTCCAACTATTAAGCTTACTGTAGTAGGTCGTCTGGCTCATAGCAATTTAAAGTCAATTCATGTTTAACTCCTGCTGGATGAAAATAAAGGAATTTAACAATTAAATGCTCTAGAATTTGAGAAAAGTCTTCATGGTTTTGGAGTGGCTTATATCAGTATAGAGGTAACATCTTTAATTAAAACAACTTAAATCATTGAGAACAAAACCAAACTTACTTCTACGTACATAACACTTTTCAGATCTGGAAATGGTCTGGAAAGCTAAGGTTGGGTTGGAAACAAAAGATTTTCTCAAGGGAATTTCTTACTGTCATCTTGCTGTATTTATCACACTGCATTTTTTTCCCTAGCCTGTTACATGCAGACACAGCACAGTTGAAAGCTACTGTTTTCTTGGGAGTCACCTTGAAGGGCTTTTTAGACAGGACAAAACTGTCACTGTGTAAAATCTGATGTGACAACCTGGGTGAAGGCAGCCGATCACCTTGGAGGCTCAGGAAGCTGTGTTAGGCTAGTGCATGGGGAGAGGGAGGGAGGGTGTCCCTCTTCTCTATTCACTGTGCAATGCCAGGAGACCCACACAGAGCTTATGCTCAAAGAAACAGGGTGTGATGAAAGTTATTACAACCACTAAAACAGATTAACACTTCCTACTGAAAGCCTGGTGCCCAACGACTCTGTGAAAGAACCTGAGAAACTCAGGTGCATTGAAGCTTAATCCTGATGAGATACATCCCACTACAGCTAATACTAGCCAATTATTAAAGCTACCAGTGTGTTATTTCTGGTGGGCAGCTCTCCATGCCCTTACCATTTCACTAATCTTCTTTTCACTAAATCTCATTTTACACAATTACTTCAGAGAGAAATTGGTACTGGGTAAAACAAGATTGAAGTACCAAACTTCTCAATGACCTGAGACTCATGGAAATAAAGTTATCTCACAAATATGAAAGTCACTACGGCTTAGTTCTGGATAGGAGTAAAAATAATTTGACAACCTGCTAATGTTTGACTGAGGCTTTCCTCCCCAACATACTATCCTGGACAAGCATGTAACATAAGGAACTGCAGAAACCTATTAAAGAAATTCAACAGTACTTGTGGCAATAGCTCATTCAGGGAAATTGTCAGCTCACAGACCTTAATTAATTCCCAGCAATGGATAGTGTGGTGGTGCTGTCATGCTGAACAGTTATGGTGCCCCACATTGCCAGAAGCATTGGTCACCTGTATTATTGCCATGGTGTTGTGATCCTGGCTTTTTGTCTTCTCCTGGCTTTCCCAGATCACACTCACAATGCATGGCATCTCACTCCCATCACCTATCATTGTGTGGTATTGCAGCCTTTGCTGCAGAATGAGGTCTGCTAAGGGCAGGTCCTGGCTCCACAGGCAGATCTGGTGGGCTGAGCAGACAAGATGCTCTACCTCCACAATCTATAATCTTATGCACCCATTACCCAAGAAATTTTAAAGTCAGCAGTGATCTAGCAACACTTTTCTGATGTGATCATTGTCATGACACTCTTCCCATGCTCCAGCATAGGGTTCCTCCCACGGGAGACAGTCCTCCATGAGATCCTCATGAGCTATAATCCTCCATGAACTGGCAGCTTCTCACAGAAGCCAACCGTGTAGCCCCACTGTTCCCAGAACCTTGCCATGCAAACTGAATACATCCCTAAAAAGAGTTTCACTTAAGATAAACTTGATTCGAATGATTCAGTTTGGTTTCTTTCCACTTACTTCTGGGTCTTCTGAATTTCTATGCATTTAGGAGAGTGAGACAGAAGCTGAAAGTCTAGTGCAATTTCCTGGCTTCTCTGCTCTTTTGGAGAAAAAAATGGCCTGAAAGTCAAGAAGGAAAGCACACAAATTTATGAAATATTTTGTAGTTTGACATAACGACACGGTCAGCTGTACTACAGTCATAGCAAAAGGCAGCAGCTCTTTATGAAGCTCAATGATGCTTGTCAATTTGCTGGCTTAGGTGGGAAAAAGATGTTATTGTCAAACTGACTCAGAGAAATAAGTAGCAAAATCAAAGGAAAGGCACTAGAGAAAGGGCCCAGCTCACTGCGGATGATTTATAAAATCACTGAACAGGGAAAGGCTCGCAAGAACAGCGTGAACAGCTGTCATGCTGAGTGAGGGTTGTGCGGCCCAGTTAGAACACACATATAAAAGTGAACTTTGGTGTGATTTCCACTGGAAATTATTGCTGTCAGTTAATTTTACAAGTACCTAAAATTGAAGGGTCTAAACTCAAGGGGCTTCTATAAACTCACATCTCTGCCTTCATCTTACATACCAATGCTACTGAGCATCCATCACACTCAGCAAGACCCACTTGTAATTAGACAGTTTGTAACCAGGAGCAACAGATTTTAATAGTATTTTTAGGGGAATCTTTTCCTAAAAATATCAGAGGCACAAAGATCTTGACTAGTAATATTTCTCTATTGTTTTTGTCGCAAAATACAGTTCACACACAGCAAAACCTTGTCAGGAAAGAAGGCTGACACAGCTGGCTTTCAGGATGCCCTGCAGCTTTTCATCTAAATAAGTCATTAGTCTTAAAAGAAGGAGGCCTCAGTTTGATAAATTAGGGGGAATGTAATTTAGCCCTGGTTTCCCATTTCAAACTACTCCTGTTGTGGAGTTCCTCACTAGCTGTTTTCTGACACAAGCAGGAAATGATCTGACTGGGAAAAGAACGTGTCTTTGACTGGATGGATGAGCTTTTCCCTGACCTGGGTAACAATCAGGTAAATGTGAGCTGTGGGGGGCTTCTTCCACTCCTTGCCTACTTTGAGTTGCTTCCAACCATGCTTTTTTACCTGTCTCTCCATGTGCTGGCTTTTGTAGGTGTCACTCTTGTGGCCAACCTTTCCCCCCAACTCCTTGCTCCTACCACTCTAAGTTGTAAGATTCCAGTTTCAGAAATCTTTCAAGTCAGCATGACCCTGGTCAAAACATATTTATTAATTTATTTATTATTATTTATTTATTTATACATTCATTTATTACAGTAGCATCTTTTTATTCTTTTCCTGTATTGCACAACAGGTAGAGCATTTGGTTGCATTATGAAACGCCTGGGCTGGGCCGCTTGCATTTTGCTGCAAATGTGGCTGAGTATAAAGGGAGAGCGTCCAAAAAGCTGAGATCAGAAATCAGCAGGTCTTGTTTTAACAAGCCAGTTGTATTCATCACAGCTTTTTTGCTGAGTGTGCAAGCAACAACAAAGAAGAAAAACTTCAGCGCTGAAGTGGTGTAACTGCTCCTAGCTCTTCCCTGGTGGTTCACATCTGACAGCTCAGAATGATTTAACCTGCTAGACTGAAATCTGCAGAAAAAAAAAGGACATCTTTGGCTCCCCCCATGAACTTCTAACAATTTTTCCCACCTTCTGCTGGACAAATAATAATCACTGCATCTGGTGCACTGTACCTCTTAAAGATCAGGATTTTGCGTATGTGGCCTCAATTCTACCATTTTGTTAGAGGTTTAATTAGCTCCATAATTAATATACAAGGTCCTGATGGTGCTGCCATTGGAGCTGTTAGCCTCACATGACTGCTGTAGTAATGACACATACTGTTGACTAGGGAATGTCTCCGTTCCCTCCTGGTACCATTGCAGATAATGAGAAGCCTACTGTTACTGTAAATATTTATACATCTTCCAGCTCTGCAGCAAGCCCAAGGGTAATGAAAGTAGATTCTGTTTCCATCTTCTAAGTGACTTTAACCATTTAAGCAGAAGTTTTGGGTTCTCCTTCCATGTTCATTGGCTTTCTATATTCAGACACTGCCTCAGGGACCTTCCAGGTTCCTGAAGCAGAGCAGCCAAGGGGAGCATCCTTCTCAAGTTTCTAATTAGTTGGATTTTCTTCCAGTAGCTAACATCTCTGGTCATATCTGCACCTGTTTTGTATCTTATCATAGAAGTACAGACAATATTGCTGGAAAGGACTTTCAGGGGTCGTTGTCTCTTGAAAGGGTGATCAGTAACACCTTATTTCTGATGGGTATCTTCACAACCTGTTCTTGACAACTTGCAAGTAGATGCTTCCCAATCTCTCTCAGATTTTTTTCTAATGAGAACTGATCTTTCTTGCTGCAGTTTAAATCTATTATTTCTTTTTCTGTCTCCACTGAATTTTTATTCATTTACTTTTTTTGTAGCAGCTGCCTGAGCATTTTAGGCAATGCTAAGTATGCCCTCAGTTTTCTCATCTCTGTTTAACAACCTCTCATCTTCACAGCCCAAGTCTTCCAGGTACCTGTCGCCTTTCTCTGAACTCCCACTGACAAATACTGTAAGATGGGAATCTCTAACTTGCTTCTTCCTCATTTCTGTCAATGCTTAGCACGCTGTTCGGTAATGAATAGCAAGAAAAAATATCTTCAGTATGTCTCTGTGGCTGGTCCCTTTGCAGAAACCAGATTAAAATATACTTTCATTCTGACACGTATAAAACCAGCTTATGGGGATAGTTGCAGTTTTAGCTTTGTTTTCTTAGTCATCCTTCTGGCAGAAATACAACATTTGTGCGTAAGCAGCTCCAAAACTCTTCCATGTACAGACATGCAAGTAGGAGGAAAGGCAAATAATAACCAATTTATGTGTAGAAGGAAAAGAGGGTTCTTTGTGAGGAAATTGAGCAGGATTTGGAGAGATGGGTTTCCAGAAGAGGCATTAGTAGCCCTAACCAAAGACATTTGGGGGTTGCTGCAAGGCGTGCAAAGCAGTGCATTAGCGATGTATGAACAGAATGATTGGATGTTCAGTCTAACCTCAGCTGGCTAGAGATGCTTAAACACCACCTTCTCTTTGGTGACTTTTTGTCACCAGAAAGCAAAGCAGCATTTTCTGCTGGTTCCATGCCTGTGCTCCTGACACATGCAGTGTGCTTAATACAGCTGAGGTGGTTTGAGCCCTTAACTAAATCAGTCACCTGGGAGAAATGCTAAGAGCATCCCCAGGATCTGTATCACAGTGTCTCTTTCCTATAAGCATCTGCTTATCACCTTCCTCTGCCTATGCTGACAGCTTTTAATGCTGAGAACTCAGCAGGTATGTCCACCTTTTCCAGTGTGCCTTATCTGCTGCCCAGACACAGGGCTAACACCCTGGTGCTGTGGAGGGTTTAGATGCTGTTTTCACTAAATAAACTTCTATGAAGTGTGAAGTTGCAAGTGAGATAGTGGGTTTGGATCTAAAGGTGTTATCAAGATCAAGAGGCTATTATTCACACGCAGTATGTAGCAATCTTTACAGACAGAGGTGTCTGAATCATAGAAAATTATGGCTGGAAAAGGCTTTCACAGACCAGCTATTCTACCTCCTATCCAAACACTGCATAAACTCTACCTACAACTTCCCTGGCAGATATTTGTTTTATATCTTGTTACGAAGTCTCCCATGGTGAATCTTTTCACATGTTCCCTCAGATAATTTATTCCAGTGTTTGACAGTATTCACTCATTTTCCTAATGCATAATTTAGACAGAACTAATGTGTAACTTATCTTTAGACAAGAAAGCAGTATGATCAGAGAAAGGTAATATTTCTTTCTCTCTCTAGTACAACTGCAATGAGAGAGTATCACGCTCAAATATCTTGAAAGAGCTAACCCAGAGAGACCTGTGTAGATACATATGTAGACCTGAGCATGGCAGCAGCAAATTTGACAGGGAGCTATGTAAATTGGATAGCTGGAAGTGCTGAGGTCTGATATTTTTCTTAAGTTTCTCTCTGTCTAGGCTATAGGTGTCTTGGTAAGTGCTATGAAGTTATGCATCCCTCCACTCAGGTTTCACATCTCTGAGCCTTCACCTGGAGCCTCTCCCTTGGCGGCAGAGGCAGAGGTTGCTTTTTTCTTGAACAAAGATTGGCAGGAGGAGCAAACTCATAAATCACTCAGCTGTGGAGCACTCATGCAAGACAAGGCAAATTGTGTTCAATGTTCTCTTTTGCCTAATGAGTTCAGGCTCTTGACTTGCACTAAGCTGCCTTGCCCGCTCATTGCTCGCAGTTTTCTCCTGTTGCAATGCCCTGCTTGACATGAAGAACTTCCATTGCACTGGAAAGCAAGACTGTGATTTTTATCCTTGCAATTAGATGCCTGTGTTGAAGCTTGGAAGAGTGGGTATAGGCATGGCTGCAAGAATTGCATCAATATTTTATGCAATATTTGTTTTGTGCAAAACTCATACACAAACTTTGGCTAAAAGAGCAGACATCACCCTCCACTCCCAATTGCTTTACTCGGGGATTGTGCTCACTTTCTGTGACTCACTGAACACTTCACTTCCACAGAGTGGAACAAGTTCAGCAGGTGAAGCAGAGCCTACCCTGCCCTTGGTTACACAGACTTTGGAAGGTGAGCAAGGGTGGTTTGAATCCTTTCCCGAAACAGGAGAATGAGCCTGCTTCTTGGTGGCTGCTGCAGAGCACTCAACGTTTTCCACCCAGCTGTGTTTTGAAGGAAAGCAGCAGCTTCCACTGGACTTCATGTGGATCTAAATTTGTGAGCTCAGAGTGACCTTCCCTGCACAAAGCCAGGCAGGAGAGTATCAATGGGGATTTAGACATGTGAGTGCAGGGGCTGAGCTGCACACTGGCATCCCAATGGGCCCAGAAATAGAGCTGCTGCTGTAAGAGGGGAGATCATGATAGAAATGTCCCTCCCTTCATGGCGAAGTACTGACAAGCAGAGGTCAGTACTTGAGGGTCCCAACTGGAAACAGCTGGATTTAAATTTAAATTGCCTTCCCAAAAAATTGCAAGAAAACTACTAACCTGGAAACTTCCTGTGTTCTGGTGCTATGAGCTAGCTCCCGAATGAAACTTAGTCCTATTACATCAACAATATGTTAAGGGATCTTGACTGTATTTTAAAATTGTTATCTTGCATCTTAGAGCAGGGCACCAATAAGTTAACATAACCTTCTTGCTACTATTCATCAAAGAATTTTGATCTAATTATAGTAGTTTACTACAAACTTTTCCCCAGGGAGTTTCAGACTGTGGTATTGCTAGGCATGCTGCATAAGCCAAGGATGCACATTTATAATTCAGCCTTTAAGGAGTTTTTTAGTTCCTAATTTCCACAGTTTCTTATCTCTTTGGTTGTAATTTCAGATGCAGTTAATTCTGGAAATTGATTAACAACTAGTAGAGAGAATCTGATATTGAAAGCAGCTTGCATGAATGTGACCAAATGAAAAAGAATTCGAAATTAAAAAGTGAAGAAAAAGGAATACTATCAAAACAAAAGAGTGGACCTCAAGAAGGTAGATTTGACTAAGTTCAGGTAGTGCATCACTAAAATTTCATATGAAACCAAGAAGAAAGGCTAAGCTGATGAGAATTGCTGTCACTCAGAAAGGAGAGATATAGTCAGACAAGATACAGAGGCAGCTTGTCTCTTTGTCACTTCACCACTGTCCTCTAATGCAAAAGAAAAAAGAACAATGGAAAGGAGGTCATATTAATAGTTACAGAAAAAAAAGAATGAGCACAAGCAATTAGGGACAGGATCAGAAAGACCAATGCGTAAAAGAATACACAACTTGTAAAAAGATGTCAAATAACAAGAATTCATCTATAAGGGGCCTTAGTAAGGGAAGAGTCAGGCAAGAGGAAGGCCTCAGCTTCACTTGCTAAACAGCTGAATGTAGAGAAGGCTGAAATATTCAGTTCTTTCTTTTGCTCAGCTTTCCATAAAAAGTTCAATGATGAGCAGATCTGTAATAGTGAACTGAGAAAGTGTAAGATTTCGGCCTGGAATAAGGGAAGGATGAGAAAATGAGATCCTGGAATGTAAAATTCTTAGATGTTGATAGTTCACATAGCCTGGTATGGTATTCAAAGATAGGCTGGAACAACCTCAGTGCAGAACATACAGGAGGTGATCAAGAGTTCGGGAAGAACCCCAGCCCTTAGGAGAGGGAAGAGAATTGGAGAGGAAATAGGGAGTAACAGGCTTTACTGACAACAACTGAAAAAACAATTTTAAGTCTCTGGATGATGAGAAAATATCTGGTACCTGTCAACATACATATCAAGAGCAAATTAGATTAATTCAAATGTATTTTCTTCTTCAAAAGGGTAATTGTTCTTATGGTTAGGGAAGGAGTAATGCACCATCTGTACTGACTTTAATAGGGGCTTTTGACACTCCCTTTCAATGCTCTTACAAGGTTTCAGGAGGCATAGGTAAGAAATCAGTGGAAAAGTACAAGGGAAACTGTGTTTCTCCATGATTTGTTGTCAAAATGGAAAGACTGGGGTTTCTGTAAGGCCCCCAGGTTCAGCTCAGTTAAATTTTCTACTCGATACAAGTATTATTTCTGTTTTACATGCTCACACAGGATGGAAAAAGAAATAAGGATCTTAAGTTTTAACAAGATTGATTTTAGATATTAATAAAAACATTTCTAACTGGCACAAGGAGAAGAAAACAACTGCAGTGTCTGTCACTGGAAGTCTGTAATAACAGCTTAAACATATGTCAGGGATGGACAACTGTAGATGACCATGACTCTCCTCTCCCTCTCTTTTTACTGTGATTAAAGGCATTCCAAAGGAAAAAAAAAATGCCTGCAAATGCAACACCCTGCAATTGGTTTGTGGAGTCAAGCACTTGAATCAAAGCCTCTAACACATCAGATGTTAGTGATGTTTGTGCAGATCACTATTTATCTGTATCTTTTATCTTCGTTTCTAACAGCTGTAATCATAATTAAATTCCAGCATTACTGTTGTGGTTCATCCTTGAGCTTCTTGCTTCATGGTGTCATAGCTGAGAAACTGATCAGTCTCTGGAGCTGTTAATTATAAGGTGAATATTCATGCCAGAGAACTAAAAAGAAAAGTTGTGGGACACTAAGTGCTAAAAGGAAATGCAGGCATTTGTCAAGAGATGCAGCAGGAGCACAGAGAAAATCATTCCAATGAGTAAATATGACAAAAAGGAACTTTAGCAAATGCAACTATTAAAAAGAAATGCTAGTGTTATGTCTCCAGGCCAAGGCACTGGTGCCTGCTGGGATGGGGGCTCTGCTCCACCAAAACCCTAGCCGTAAAGGTGGCCTGTGCTTGCTTGGAAGGGTGAAAGTTACTGAGCAAAAGAAAATGTTCTGCTGCAAATACTGACAGAGAAAGGCCTGGCAACCTGGAACTGTGAGCTGGGGACTAGGCCTGGGAACCAGAAACCCTTCTAGAGCGGTAGATGGCATTTCTGAAGTACAGCTGGGTACCTAGAAACCAGAGACATCCTGAGATACTATTGATAAGCCCCAAAACAAGAAACAGTGACAACTTACTGTCTGAAAAAGTGGAATCAGACTGAGAAAGTGGTTCTAAAGGAACAGAAACCAGCACCATCCTTTGGCTCTTACAGATGGAAAATCACAATTAACAGCACCTGTTGGCTGCTCAAGGTGGGTATGTCTTACACCCTCCTATGCTTCTATGATCTAAGGGGAGCTTAATTTTTATCCAAAATGAAGCTTTCTCTCTGGAACTTCCCATGTTGCATATGTTTTTTTCTTTCTTAAATAGGCTGAATCCTGCACAAACTTTCCATGAGCACTTGGGCGCTCACTGGGGATACCTTGCTGACTCCAGGCTCAGTGACACAGATCATCTCCAAAGTGAGACACTCTCTATTTATCTTATTGGACCCCCTTTAGGCCCAGTTTTAGGGCTTTGTCCTCCCACCTCAGTGATTGTTGGGTTCCCCTCTGGGATCAGTTTGTCCTCTTCTTTGGGATGGCTTGGCCCCTTCTGGAATCTGCCTAGTTCACTTGTTACCAGCCAGTATTATATACCTGTATAAGTAATCGATCATAAGCATATCTGCTGCTATATTGTTGATAAGTTGCTTCACTAATAGTTTTTGGAGTAACCTGTGATAACATATACTACTTGGGTTTTGCTATGTGATTAATTGCTGTTATTATTAACTGCTGCAGTACTAATGATTGATACTATATTTATTGATTGGTGATCCTCATTTGTAATAGCTTGATATATGCATATATTCACTTCATTAATCATAGATATACTTGCTGTTAGTGATTTCTGTGGCATTTGTGCTAATCTAGCGTAAGGTAGAGAACTTCAGAGGATAAAAGCCTCTGTGTCCTTGTGTACTATGGAGTCCTACAAACAGTGGTCACGATCTCTACCTGGACTCAAGCCAAGCAGCTTACATGTTCTGATGACTGACACATTCCCAGTCATCTGCTTAGTTTCCCTAAGTGTGATCCATGACACTGTTTGGAATACAAGTCAGCCTAAAGGTTAGCATTTGACAGTGTTCTGCTGTAGAGATCAATAGGTTCCCACCAACAGACAGGATCATGTAGGAGGTTAAAGGAAGGGAAAATCCACTGGCATTAATTGAATGGCTTGTCATCCACTAAAGATGTTTCAGAACAGGCTACTCTGCTCATTCGGATGTGTGGTGTTGCAGGGCTTGGCTGCTGAGCCCACAGCTGCTCACAAGACCAGCTGCAGCTGAAGAAGCTGTATTAGAAAATTAGTATTTACCAAATTTGATTGGTTTAAAAATTTTAACTTCATCAAACATGAATTTATACATAAATTTTAGCTTCTCCAAATCAGTTTTGTTTTGATGTATGTAGACATTGGCTAGATAATAAATATGGATAATATAGATGTATATAGAGTTTGGTGAAGTAACATAACTCATGATGCTAGCAGAAGAAATTTCTGTGGCTCCTGAATAATAGACTTACAGTTGCAGCATGAAACCAACAGAGGTACACAGTGAACTACCTTGCTCTTCTGTTTCCTTCCCTACTTTCAGTCACCCAATTAACTAAAATTATCAACTACAGTCTGGTTTAATATGGCAAAGTATGTGCTGTTTGTCTCTTCAGGCTCACCTGCATACCTGTTGTGAATGTATCTGCTTTACAAAGCCATGAATCAAGAGCTGAAAAGAAACCAAACCAAGTAACTCTGTTGCACAAAGCTTCAGTTGCCTAAACAGCTTCCTTCTGGAAAAGCTATTGCAAAGTGGCCTCTCTGCCATTAATTTGTGTCCTGGTTTCAGCTGGGATGGAGTTAATTTTCTTCCTAGTAGCTGGTGCAGTGCTGTGTTTTGAATTTAGTCTGAGAACAGTGCTGGTAACACACCAATGTTTTACTTGTTGCTAAGCAGCACTTACCCTGATCAAAGACTTTTCAGTCTCACGCTTGGCTAATGAAGAGAGGCACCGGAAGCCAGGAGGAAGCAGAGAAAGGACACTTGAATCAAACTAGCCAAAGGGGTATGCCATACCACAGCACTTCATGCCCAGTATATAAACTGGGGGCAGTCACCTGGAAGGGCAGACCGCTGTCGAGGATGAGCTGGGTATCAGCCAGCTGGTGGTAAGCAATTGTACCATACTGTGTATTACTTGTGTTTATTGGGTTGTATTTCTCTCTCTCCCACTCCTTCACATTATTATTAGTAGTAGTAGTAGTAACAGTAGTAGCAATATACTTCACTTTATTTCAATTATTAAACTGTTCATATCTCAACCCGTGGGTTCTACCTTTTTCTGATTCTCCTCCCCATCCCACCAGGGGCATGGAGTGTGAGTGAGCAGTGGCATGGTGCTTAGTCACCAGCTGCAGTTAAACCAAGACAGCATGCAAGATGTTTGCCACCATAAGACAGCCCTTCCTTACATGCCCTATTCAAAATATAAATGCATCCCGTCTTTCATGGTATATCAGTCTGAGTTCAATGAGTTCATGTTGCCGGAAGACATTACAACAGGCAGGGTAGGTGTGGATTCACAGTTACTGTACTGCATTTGGAAATGCCAGGGACAAATTTTCACAGGCTGTAATCAGATACCCAAGACACTGTCTCTGTGCGCCATATTGCATATCTTGGAAGTATGAAGCAAGTGGGGATAAAAAACCCTTCAAATGAAACGATTCTGTTATGAGTATGCTCAGGTACAGACGAATACAGCAGAAAATTTGATATATGATTGATACAATAAAATTTCCTCTCCAAGACAACTTGTGTTGAAAGAAAGACTACTGTTAATCTGCCCACAGTATTATCTAGTCTTTGAGTCTTGCCTCCATAATCCATATAATATTATTAATATAATTGCAAATCTCACTTCTTTTACTTGGTGGTTACATTATCTCTGCAATGTAACAGCTGTAATTTGATTTGGGAGCTTTTTATTTTAATTGCTGTAACTTTAAAAAATCCTTAGTCTCTTTATAGGTTAAAACCATAACTGTCCTGCTTTCTTATCTTCTGTTCTGTCTTCTGTGCAGATGGTACCTTTTCTTGTGAAGGTTAAGTCAATATAATGATTTTGCAGAGAAGGACTTGGGGGTGTTAGTTGATGAAAAAATGAACATGAGCCGGCAGTGTGCTCTCGCAGCCCAGGAAGCCAACCAAATCCTGGGCTGCATCAAAAGGGGCGTGACCAGCAGGTCAAGGGAGGTGATCCTGCCCCTCTACTCTGCGCTTGTGAGACCTCTCTTGGAGTATTGTGTGCAGTTCTGGTGTCCTCAACATAAAAAGGACATGGAACTGTTGGAACAAGTCCAGAGGAGGGCCATGAGGATGATCAGGGAACTGGAGCACCTCCTGTATGAAGATAGGAAGAGAAAGTTGTGGCTGTTCAGTCTGGAGAAGAAAAGATGTTCTGCTGAAATAAAATTATTCTTTTAATAGATGCAAATGTCTCTTTTCCAGAGAGCGCTCTCTGAAAGCTGCATACTGTATTACATCAGAACCACAGAGCTTGATGTAGGCACATCCTTCTGAAGCAGAGTCACACATGGAGTAGAAAGTAACTGGGTTTAGTAATCATGTCACTAAACATGTTCATGTCACGTTTTCCAGGTATTCACTCAGAATTGTTACCACAGAATACAAGCTAAATAAGAAATATCTGAGAAATTTCATACGGATAGTCTGTTAAATGCACATGCACATGCTAAAGCAGTTGAATCATCTTACTGTAATCAGGGAGTATGTTCTTCAGTTAAATATGTACAAATGTCTTTGCTGGATCAGGCTGTGGATCTGATCCTGTTTTGCACAATTAAAAGCCAAATCTCCCATTAATCAGGATTATTCCAAGAATGGTTTAATTCTAATTCTCAGTGGACCACAGGAGAATGGAGAAATAGGAGAAAAAAAAAACCCTCAAACATCTCCACACAATAGCCAAGGTTATATTGAATCCTCTATAACAAGTCTGTATCTTGCATTACTTGAATGCTAGTGACTGGGAAATATCAGCTTTTGTACGGTATATAGTTGTTCTGTATATTGTATTTTCTTTCCCCTGTAAGTGGAAGGAAAAAATACTGCCATGGCTTCCAGTTTTCAGGAACAATATAGTAACTGACTTTTCCTGAGGCATGTTTCCTAGTAGTGAAGATGACAGCCTGACACTAAGGAGGTAGTGCCTGAGTGCAGTTAGGCTATGTCCTTTCCAAACTCAGGATTGGAGCTCCCCACTGGTACTGGGCACCCACAAGCACTGATGGCCATGGACAGAGAAGATGCTGGATCATCTGCAACACAGTGAAGTGTAGGTATGTAGTTATCCACATTATCCCACAGATGTAGTTCCTATTGGAGGCACTTAATCTCCCTTATTAGTGCATGATTTATCTTGAAAATTCTCCAGGTGCCCAGAGGGTGCAACTCTGCAAATGGCCAGAATAGAGTAGTACTGCCAGTGCTGAACATCCTGGGCACCCTAACAGGACATATGTTTTACCTACCTGAGACCAAAATCAGATTAAGCCTCTTAAGGAACTCAGTCCAGAATTCTCCCAAGCACACTTGGCTGGTGGCACCAGGACCAGACTCTACAAGAAACACAGTTGTGGCCATAACCTTCTTTGGAAGGTTAAAGACCAGGATGTACTTTTATGGTCTTTTTTTTTTACTTCTTAAAGTTGTGTCACTCTGAAGGGAAGAGAGGAGGGTATCCTAGCCTAAACAAATCAGCACTCCGGTGAAGAGTACACCTACTTGAGAGAGGGAAGGAGGCTGTGATTTCTCTCTTCCTTCCTATTGTTTGTACATTTTGTCTGTAATTCTTTTGTTTAAGACACATAGCAGTTCTTGGACCAGGAACTGGAACCAAGGATCATCCAGTTCATACCTGGGTGCGCAGTCTACACAGCAAATTACACCCTTAAAGACTTTCTTGCTTGTTCTCCAGTTGAATGAACCTCAAATTTTTCTTCAGTAGTGAGGAGACTCTCCAAGAATGGTGTCTGAGTCTCCTCAGCAGGGAAGGAATGAGATGCGTATTCCTGTGAGCTGTAAGAGTGCTCTCCTCCTGCACAAGGTAGGTGTCTTTGTCTGATCATGAGAACAGACTGTTTCTGCTTCAGAACCACAAGAGAACCACAAAAAGCATCCCACCCTGCGCACTCCTAGCTATCACCTACTTTCAGCTCAAGAACTTCCTGAGACAGATGCAATTTATACGTAGCAACTCCCAGTGAATTTAATTTCACTGGCAACTTTGATTTTCCACTACATCCTGTTTTGAGGTCCAGTTTTAGATTTCTAGTGGAATTTCAAGACACGTTGTCATTCCTCAGCTTTGTCTGCTGATTAATTTTAAGAATTTCCAGCTGAAGACTGTGCTGTTTTAAGGAGTCCCTGGTTCTCCATGTTTACTGCATGGGAAAACCATGAGATGAACTTCTAAGGAGACATAATCAATATGACTTCACTTGAGATGCATTGAAGATTGCAATAAAAAGATCAGGATGAAGAAGAAATACATACTAGTAACAGAGCCTGCTGAACTGCAGGAACAAAACTGAGTATATACTTGGGCTGGCATTTCCTAAAATGTCAAGTTGTAGGCTTAGTAGTTGGCAGGTACATAAGGGGCAGAAAAAAATACTTCTGATAGTCTATTAGTCATTCGTTTTCCGTGATATTTAAATAAAAGATAGGAGAAATTAAACGAACAGGAGTGTGCGCAAGTAGAAAACATATTTTCTCTCTTAATTGATTTGGCTGACTGAATAGCAGTGTTTTTCAGCTTCAGAAACACAAATGGCTGTTGATGGGAATCATTATGTCTGCGCTTGCACTTCCTTCCAGTGGAAACTGCTATTAAGATGTAAGCACCTACAGAAGTAAAGCTTTTAACCTCCCCCTGCTATAGCATTTTATCATTATGAATTCCATTTCAGCATAGTGAGCTGAACAAGGTGCACAGATGAAGTGGGATACAATTTACTTTTACACAGCTAATACATTCCTAATTACACCTGAATAAATATTGAAAGAGGAATTTCTAATAACATTAACCATTACTCTCTTTTAAACGTGTTTTGCTGCAGGACTGTAATCACAATTTCAAGTATAATGAGGCAGAAAAAAAGGGCTTTTATTATCTTTAGCTTTCAGTACTGGTGAAAATAATAAGCATTTTTTAGCTGTTTCCTTACAAGAGGCTAATGCAAACATCCAGTGATGTGGAAGTTTCTGCCATTAATAATAAAAAAAGTCATCCTGATGAGCTTACAGACCTGAATTAACTTATTCTTCAAAAGCTATAGAAAATTTAAAATCTCTGCAGAGGTGTTCTATATGGCTATATATAAAAACTGTATAATGTCATCCTGCCAGTTCACTGGGGAGCTGAAAATGGATGAACTTTCTAAACCTGGGTACTAATATAAGCTGGTCCCAGACTAGGAGCTCTTGTCCCTTTTGAGGCTAACTGCTGCTGTTGGTCTTCTCTGGCCAGCCACTCTCCTACCTTCCCCAAGATCACACACCCCAAGTATTCCCCATATTGGCACATCTCTTCAGCAGGGACTCACTTTGTGAAGCTATTTGCCTTCATCCAAGGTCACCACTGCCAGAAACAGCATTTGGAGCTTTTCTGCTGTCCAAATGGGAATTTGCAACTGAAGATAGCTGGAAGAAGAAGAGTGTATCTGTCTTGCCACATCTTAGAGAAGTCATAGCAGAAGAGAGCTGGCATAAATGAGAGAACTACGGAAGGAAAATGTGATTTGTTTTCTTAATGACACACAAGTGATAAAAGTTGAAGGAGAGAAAACTGGGCCACTAATAGGGAAATGTCACTGGCCTCATGAAGAGCTGCTCATTTAAGCCTGGGTTTGTGGTCCAAGGGCCGTTGCATCTGCATACAGATTGATGCATGCTTGCCCAGATTATCTTGCAGATTTAAAAAAAGGCTTCTAAAAGACGAGTATTAATTTATGGCAGCAAAAATCTCAGAGAAATTACTGCAGCCTTAAATATAGTATAATCAGGTCATTTGTATGGCTTTTACATTATTTTATAATTCAGATTCATCTTGTGATAGATATCACAATCCTCAGTACACTTAAATTGAAAAGGAGAGGATGTTAAGGCTGATACAAATCCTGCTTCAAATTTCTCGTCAAGTCACAAAAACAGAGCCCAAGTCCTCAAATACTAGTGGTATAATTCTTTTGAATAGTTCTCAGATATGCTCTTAGCTGTTTTCAACAATAATTACAGAGAGGAGAAGGAGGATGGGAGGAGCAGAAAAGGGAATCCTATATATAAAAGGAACCCTGGTCCCTCTGGTGTCTTCCTATCTCCTGCTGCCATCTAGTGTTTTGCCAGGCATGGTGAAGTGCACGGCTTATTTGAGCCTGCGTGAATCATGAAGACTAAATTCTGCCTCCAAGACTGAATTCTACCTCTCCAAGGGAATGAATATTTGGCACAGCAAGTTGAGGATGAGCTCCTATGGAATTAGTTCTCAAGCATTTGAGGTAGCATCACATTCTCTGAATTAACTGTTTTACATGGTTGTGAGCGTATCTTCAACTCTGCTGAGTTGAAGACAGGCATAACAAAACATAAACCCTTCACTGTAGAGACGGGTAGACTTCTGCTCTTCCCTGTTGCTGTGGTACAGTAGCTGCTGTTGTATTCTGCTCTTCTTTTCCTTTCACTTCAATGGGTGTACAGAAGGCCTGAGTCCTAACTGAAGCAACACTGGTGTAGAGAGAATCATCCCAGTGTAAAAAAACATCACTGCAACTATGCGAAACAAGAATGACATACAATGTATAAACTCACACTAATGTAGCAATCATCAACAGGCAATAAGCTTCTGGAACAGGATATATACACACCATAATTTTCAGCACCTTACTAGCTTAAATTGTGCTAGGAAATTATTTCTGCTCTATTGCAGAAGATCTAATCCATCCTCCTCAAACAGGCAAGAGTCTATAGCTCTAATACAGTAACAAAATGCCCTCCCAGCTGAGCTCAGTCCTCCAGTTTGTTTGTTCCTATGTCGCATATGGCTCTGTAGCATGTTAGATTTCGCCTTGTTTTAGCAGGTAGACAGTGCACAGCAGGCAGAGAAGACATTTTAGAAGCTCCTGCTGATTTTTTAGAAGCTGTGGATCTTTGTATGAGGACTGCAGATACTAAAGAGTGATGTGACAGACCACATTCACTGTCACCTTTGCTGTGGACAAGCAATAATGCAGAGATTGAATGGATTATACTGTCCAGATTTGGCTGATTCTAGCTCTGGCAAAGACTCCTGAAATATCACATCACTGACAATACCCTTCTGATGCCTGGAGTTTGTGCAAACAAAAGGAAGCTATGCCAAGTGCTGTGGATCCCAAAACAATGTGTTCTTGGAGAGTTGCTTGTCAGCACTTTAGAAACAGGACCAGACTTGTGAGGCAGTTACTTCACTCACAGGTAATGAATAGAGCTGAATTAGCAGCTAGCTTTGAGAAGACAGGAAGGACAAGAAAAGAAAGATATGTCCCTTATTTAGATTGCTTTATACTGAGATTGTAAGTGGATGTTTTATATCTAGTCAGAATGTCTAGTTCATGCTGAGGCATCAGAGCATACAGAACTAAAATCATAGTTTTGGGTCATAGATATAACAAGGAATAATTTATTTCACTGGGGGTTTTCCACCAGGTTGCTCAACAGGGCTGGATGAGAACCTGAAGCCTTCAACAACTTTGTCTTGGAGTATTTCATTCTGTGAAAAGCTCTGATGGATTGAATCTATGGAAAATCCTGCTTTGAAGAAGCAACAAAGCTTTGCAGGTTGTCATAGCAAACAATCAGATTAATTAATGGAGGGGACTAGTGAACAGGGATGGTAGGTGGTAGTCTACCAATAGCCATGGTAACAGACTAAGGCTACCTCCCCTTTTTTGTACATACCAGCACTAAAAATCAGTATTACCTATTTAGTAGTACTGATTTAGTCTTGGGCTAAAAACCAGCACATCTATTCCAAAGACCTTTGTTAAAAATAGCAGTAGGCTCTGTAGCAACCACAGTGATGTTGACCATCTGGTCAAATTCTCAAAGTAAAAGGAAGGCGCTGCTTAAATTTGCTCATAATGATCCTTTCATTTCCAGCAGTTATTTCTCAGAATTTTTTGCTTGCTCCAGTTGCTGAATCTGTGCTGATGGCTTCCTTCTAGCACTTTTAAGTTTGGCAAGATTCAAACCATAGCAAACTTGGCCATCAGAAGACAAGAGTTAGTCACTGAAAACCTGTGTAAGAAAGCTTCCTGTGTACTGAACTGCTGATGTCTTCATGAGGAATATTTGTGATCTTAACTTGACAGTCTATCTGCTCATTCTGTGGTAACCAGTATTTTCTGATTAGCTTTTGCTGAGCAATGAGACATCTTGTAAATATATAAACTTATCATAAATTGTATATTAAAAAAATAAGTATCTCAAATTATTATCTCTGTCACTGCATCTTACAAAGCAAAAAACCCAAGTATTATTGTTATGAACACTCAAGAACTATCTTTCCTATATAATCTCTCAAAACCATTTTGATTACACACCAATCATAACTTCTCTGCCTTACTAGAAAAACAGATTACTACAAAAATTTGCCAAAATTAAAGGCTAGCACAGAACAATAAAGAAAATGCCTTTAAATTGTGCAATTGCATTTTGGTGTCCTTTCACATGATGAAAGAAGTGGCCAATATTAGATGAATATCTGAGAATACTTAGCAAAGCAGTAAACAACAGGGATTTTTGACCCCCTAGAAGTGAGACTGAAATTAAAAATAAAGCAGACAATTGATAAAAGCTACATATATGGAGTAAAAACAAAAACAAGAAAAAAGAGGCTGTATCCAGTGCAAATAGTGAGAAGGCCAAGATGAGAAATTCAGATACGTTTTCCCTTGAAGACCATTATTAGGAAAGCTAACAGCAAGAAACCTACATGCTTCAACCAGCTCATAGGCCTTCAAAATGAATCACAGCTAATATAGCCCATAAGGTTTGAGTTTCAACCTCAGGTTGAAGATGATTAATGCACCATGGTCACGGTTGCAGGGTGTTGGAATCTTCACTCTAAAAACCTCCTGCAGGTGTACACACAATCCCACTTACCTGAAGGCACAACGGCATTATGATCTATGTACATCAAGAAAAAAGTGCTCAACTTAGGGAAAGTCTGAAGCTCACAAACCCAGCTTGCTGGGATGCAGCACTGTACTCTGATGCATGTTACAAAAGGAAGTGTATCTGAAGCTACTGCTGCTAAAGTGTATTTATTTCAAGTGTGCTCTCCCACCTCAAGTATTTTTTAGACATGTCTCTATCTCATAAATAAATCAGTTTTAAAAAGTTATGCAGAATTTATTATACAAAAGCAACAGAAAAGGTACAGGTAATATACTTCTCAAGAAGTAATTATGGTCCCACCTCATTTGCAGACATAAAGTTACAGTGAAATACTCAAAAACTTTTCCATCCTTGTCAATGGGAATTTAAAAATTACAATTAACCTAAGTCTGTCTATTTAACAAGAACATTAAATAGCTGATCTCAATGTTACTCATTTGGCATCAACTTCAAATTAAATATTTCTACAAAATATAAAAAAAACCCCTGATATAAAGGACTGAAATTTATAAGATGAGATCTGTTAAAACTTCAAGACAGAGAACACCATTTTCCAAAATAAAAACAGCAGTACAAAGCCAGGTTTTCCAAAGCACTGCTGTACATTGACTGGACCACCAATGAGATAGCTTTCTTCAGGAAACTTTAGACATGGAAAAAATCAGTCTGAAAACGGATCCAAGTTAAACCATTTTTTTTTTTTTTAAAGTGCATTAATTATTTGAACAGTACTTTTAACAATCTTGAATACAAAAGATCAAAGAACCACTACAGTTTTCAAAGCTCAGAACAACTGACACCAAGAATGAAATTACTAGTATTTCTTAAATTTACAAACCCTTTAGGTTTAGATATGCGTCTTTTGTGCCTGTACACTCTACAGCACAGGGGAAACTTGATCCTGGTTGGTCACTGCTTTCATAACATACAGAAAATTATGTAAAAAATCTGGACTATGGGCTTATTTTTTTTGCCAGCAGTTTAATGAACTCTTTTGCATTGTAATGCTTCCTTAGACTTTAAACACACTCATCCACAAGAAACCCAAGCAAAATTAACACAAATTATAACTGCTGAGAATAAAATAGAGGACCTAGTATCAACCGATTCCAACGGTCAAATGCAAATCATACTTCATCTTAATTGAAATTAAGCCCATTTAGCGATAGAAGGTATCCTCAGAACTTATATCTGGGAGATACAAATTTTCTGGCATAATAAGTATTATTTTTGCAACTGCAATTAATTTGCAAGTGCGATGGCCACTCAAGAGGCTAAAGAAGTGACTGTGTTCATCTACCATAAGAAAGGCAGAATATTGACTAAGAAAGGTAGAACAATGACTACAAAAACAATGACAGCTAAGCAGTAAAGGCTTAATATTAGAGTGAAAACTACAAACAACTAAAAAATGTTTGGAAATGTGTGGACTACCTCTACAAAAACTGTAGCAAGGTAAGGAAATGGATACAGTAATGACAGTGAAGAAAACAACAGACAAGTCAGAGGAAGACTGGTTTAAACAGCAATGCCTTCCTTAATCTTTCTGGGTTCAGGATCTGATGTGATGATGTGGTGTTAAGGCAGTGAATTTCAATTTGTCACTGAGAGAACTAGATATTTTTATTTATCTACACATCAGAGAAACTCCTGCTATGCCATCCATGCAGTATAAAACTTGAAAATCTTAGCACATATTTGCTTCTTTTTATAGATCTTTATGCAATTGTGATGTTAAATAAAATACTTAACAGTAAAAGCTAACTTAGAACATTGATCCAACCTCAAAACACTACATAGCAGTCACTCCAATACTCAAAGACTACCATCTATCTATCTTTTTTATCAGGTTCAAGGTGTAGAACAACCATCACATGGGACTATGAGACACTATATAATTACATTTAAGGTGTAGCTTTGGTATTCAATTAGTTGCATCATCCCTTTTCAGAGGAATTACTTGAAGTGCTTTGGCTATTCGCTCTCCTATAGCTTGACTGCTTGCTGCAATTATTCTTCGAGACATCAAATCAAATGGTCCACCTAGAAATCAAAGCAAGCAAAGTAACCAGCTTGTATGTAGATAAAATTAAAAGTTAGTAAGAAAATGAGCATTGGACAAAAACAAAAAAAAAAATGACAATTTACTATTTAGGACCAAGTTTTGCCTCTGGAGAAAAATGTATCTAACAACAGGTAACTCGTATGAGCTACATTTAAATTCTCTTCAGTGTTTGCTTACTATCTTTTTTCACTCTTCCAGGTGCTCAGCAAAGGGACTAAAGGCTGTCTGGTAGCTTAAGGACATACAATTGACTCTTACTCCATTAACTGGATGGGAATTCCATTCAGAAGCAGTAACTTGGAAAGAGGACTGAAAAGCCTCTTTGCTTTCTCATTTTAGCTGTGTTTTGCTCCCAGTTAGCTATTTAAAAGCTAAACTTGCACGCAGTGTATTTACCTGACACATCTAGCAGTACTCCACCTGCTTCAGTAATAATGATTCCAGCCCCTGCCATGTCCCAGCAGTGAATCCCCATTTCATAATAGGCATCAGCTCCACCCGTTGCCACGAGGCACATGTTCACAGCTGCTGTACCAACGGCTCTAATCCTAAAGGAGAAAGATGATTCTTTTAACTGCTAACAGCTTGTCCAAAAGCCACAATGCCTGTGTACACTGCACCAAGAACACAGAAGCATTGCATGCAAAGTGAACTGAGCTAGACAAAACATGACAGATGTGAAAATGTGATGCAGCGAAACAAAAAACTGTGAATGAAGTCTTGCTTGAGCAGCTTGCAAAGTTCCCCAAATATAGACAATTTCCAGAAATCACATTTATGTATTCTGTTAAACAATTCTGATTTGAAGTGAAAAGACATCTTAAACAGCTTCTTAACATAGAAGATATTATGGAAGATACCCATGGAACAGTAACAGATACTCTGCTTCTGAACATACGAATTCAAGTGGAGTGTACACTGCTCTCAGTGCTGAAAAAACAGTTACTTCAGTTTCTCTGGTGATGCTCAGCAGGCATCTCTGACTTACAAAAAACCCTAATAGCAGTAATCACAAAAAATACATTACACAGCATAAATTTGGTCTAAATATGGATAACCTCATCAAAACCCTTGTGCTACAAATCCCAGTTTCTTCTGAAAATACTGGTGCACTTAGTAAGTGTGATTTGTACAAATAATTGCAGTTATTTCAATTATCAGTAAAATGTACATTAAATTGTAACCTGATAGAAGCTAAGTTACTGCAAGATGCAACTAAATCAATTCCAATCTCTACTGTTTCCAAATAAAATACTGAAGTTGAACTGACAACACACCAAAAATGTATTCCCTACTTAAAATTTAGGATATATTCTTGAATGACATCAGAAGACTTTTTGGAAGTAGAAAAAAAAAAAAAATCTACATGTTAAGTGTCAAAACAAGACTCCTGAGATCTCAGCATGAAAGTACAACCCCTCATAGATCAAAAACGTGAGTAGCATTAAAGTAGACAAGAAACTGTCTACTGAAACCAGTTTTAGATACAAAATGCTTTGTGGAAATGCAGGCTTTGGCTACATTTCTGGAGGAGAGGAAGCAGGGAATATAACCAAATTAAGAGCAGTTTATGGACAGTTTCAACTACTTGGACAATTAAAATTGTATAGTGTTGAAAGAGAAAAGGGAGATATACTGTTGTCTTCTGATACATATTAAAAAAACCAATGATTTTTCACTACTACAGGAAAAGGAACCTAAGAAATGTAACACAGCTTCTGTTTATCCAGTTTTACTCCTTGTGGGTTTCAGGGCTGAGGTGGCGAGGCGGGTGGTGGGGTGGGGAAGAAGGGCAGTTGAGTGGGAGGAAAGAGGCACAAAATTGTATTTCATTTTTTAACTAGTAAATACAATGCTTTTTAGTCCTACAAAATCAAACATGGTTTGCTTCTCAGTACTGGTTCTTTGGATTCTCTAATATATGTCCCAGCTTGAAAAAGTTCAACACACTTACTAGAGTTTCTTTGCAGAAGCTATTAGACAAAAACATTTAAATCGTATTTCACATTTAAGGTGTAATGCAACCAATCCTTCCTAAAGATGATCACATTTACAATATTAACACTATCAGCAAGTATGAAAAATACGGGATATCTTACCCATGAATAGGAATACTGAGAAGCCTTTCCATGTTAGACAGAATTATCTTCATAGCTTCTGGATCACGATTTGATCCCAATTCTGTTACTAAAAGGGATTTTGTAATGTCTGAAAAAGAAATAAAGCCTCACTTTTCAAACAGCACAACTTACACAGTAAAAGTAAATAGCGGATTTTACTTATTTTCCTACAAGACTGAATAATAGGCATTTTAATATAAATATTGCACATAATGAATGTATAAACTCTTTTTACATGAAAAATAGCAGGTAAAAAATACAACAAATAAAGCATGATCTGGTTCAACTGCATCTATGTTAACCAGTGCCATTAGTAAATAAAATTCTATTCCTATAAAATAGACCTTTTAAGGTCATTAGATCTTTATGCTCCCACTTTAAGAGTGTATTTTACTTCACATAGGGTAGTAAGTCTACAAGAGTGATACTGATTCAAACCAGTAGTTCACACCTGGAAGAAGTTGAATTGTTTGGTAGATTTGTTACGGCCTCTTAAAGAACAATCACAGAAGAATTACAGACATACAAGGAACAAAACCCAACCAACCAAAGAACCACAACACACAGGTAATAAAATATTAAGTTGCTGAGTCCTGATTCTGCAAAATCACAAGCATGCTATATGCATCAAGAACATAAATCCTGTTTCTCAAAGCCAAACAACCCATGGCCAAAACCAGACTCTTTGCAAATCAAAACTATGAGCTAAGAAATAGGAATATATCCAGGTCTAAAACTGCTGATGCCTCATTTGCAAAAATAAATATAATTACTAATATAATTACTAGAAACAAACTACTCAGTCCAGCTTACCTTTTTGGCCCGATACTTGAAGCTTCTGACCATTGCAAAATGCACCTTTGCCTTTTCTGGCAGTATACATCTTGTCTTCTACACAACTATACACAATTCCAAACTCTACCTGCAAGAAAAAGTAAAAGTACCTTGTCATTTTTTTCCCTTTCTTCCTATTTACTGTGAAAATACACATCTTAGTTATAGTTAGAAAAAAGGAATTAATTTGGGAATTGATTAATTAGATATTAAGTAATAAAAAGTATACCTTTTTGTTTACAACAAAGCCAATTGAAACTGCCACAAATGGGAACCTACAAAACAAAATATTTCACTAATTTACAGTGAGATACTATGCTTCTTTCATTACCATGCTTACTTTTAATGAAAACAATATTCAGTTGAATATAAGGTATATTTCAAAAAAGAAACTTGGACTACACAGGAAGTACTAGTTTTCTGGAATGTGCACAATTTGCTATGAAAACAGACCAAACAACATCAACTTCCATTTAAAATATGCACTTTTTCCCCAACTGAAACTAAGCCTGTTAGGGCTTAGGGACTGCCATCCCTGTTACAACTCTTATTAGCACAGGGACTGACATTTTGTAGCCAAAAAAATACAAGCAAACTTCTTTGCTACTAACCATGCTTACAAGGAACAAGCTGGCCAAAATGGTCTTGTCAAAAAACAGGAAGTCAGCTTTCCCCCCACCTCCACTTCCTGCACCAAAGCAATGAGAAAGGTACTGGAGAGAGAAAGGATGCATGGGGAAGAGAAAAGGCAGTAGTATACGGGACAGGGTGGGTTGCATTGCAGTCTGAGTTTTTAACAGTCAATCATTTAGTATTTTTACTCTGCAAAATCTGCAGTTCCAAAACATTTGCTCCAATTACTAACTGCAAAAAATACAGGCTTTGAAGTCTGTAAATCTGGCAGAATAGGTTACTTTCTTACAGCTTTTGAACACGTTATTCAGCAGGATTCAGCAGCTGTTTAAAGCTGTGGTGCACACAGTAGTCATTTCAAACTTGGAGTCGAGTACACTCAGAAAATCTCATTAGGCCCAAAATCTATCATGTTTTAGATAGAAGGAATAGGGAGTCAGCATTACACTGAAAATCCCTTCCTCATCCTCTTGCAAAATACCACTAGACAATAACTGGTGCTATTCTGCTTTCTTTCATGGTAGCAGCTCCCAGATTTCAATGAATTTTGAAATTTCTTAGCAATCAGCACTTTACACTGTTACCACCCTCTGAAGACGATGCAACTCCCAATTATGAGTCTTGCTGCTCTATTGTTAAAAACTGACCACCTATATTTGGCACCTGTGCTAAAGGCTGCTGACCCCTGCTATGTAGTATAGGCCTCTCATGGAACAACCGCTGTTGGTCACAGAGGAAGGCTACAATACAAAAATTGTAAAAAAAAAAAGGACCCACAGCCCTTAATAAAGCAAAATAATAACTTGTAACTATTAACAAGCTCAGAATATCTCTTTTAAAGCAATTTAAAAGAAAGAAAAACTGTACTTCATAGAACTGGAGAAAGAAAAAAAGGTTGAAGTTGCTGACAAAGAAATGAAAGGTGGACCTGTGTACGAAGTTGGTAGTTCCATCAATAGGGTCTATAATCCATGTGGGGTTATCTGTCAAAATGCTGCCCTCTCCAGCTGCAACAGATTCTTCTCCAATGAAGCTAGAGCAGCAAACACATTTCAAAGATACAAACAAATTAAAATGCCTGCTTTGCAACACTGTCCTTGAAAGCAAAGTTCTTTTGCTTTCAAGTTTTTGTACCACCAGTGATCAACTGTAAAAAGCTGAGAAATACACAGTTTATCTGAAAAACACCAACCACATCTGACCAAGCTTTCATCAATATTTATGATGTCAGAGATAAACACAGTATGCAGGGAAGAGAACTTTACATTTTAATATCCATTACTGAAATTCAACATTCAAAACACTAAAGTTTTCATCATATTTTCCAGTAACAGCATCATCAAATTTCGGTCAGAATATTTGTAGCTGTTTACACCTTTCAGTTTATTTGTGCTACAAAATACTACTCTTTAGCTTGTGTTTTAACTGAAGAAAGCCTTTGTGGTCATACACATCTGGTTAGACCACTGCAGTAACAGTTAAATTTGTAGTCTGATTTCAGTCCAAGAATGACAGAAAGTTGTTATTCCAAAAGCTGTTTAGTTTTACAAGCATTACAAAATGGGAAAGTGGTAAAGGGATAAAATCCAAACCAGACTCCTCCTGAAGAAGACAGCAGCATACATACTCAACACAAAGTCCACACAAGGCACAGTACTACAGGAACCCAAATTTCACAGTTTTAGCTGCACATTAAAGTGTTTACTTTCAAGTGCAAAATTATGTGAATGAGTCTAAGTGGGTGGAATTCTTTTCTGTCCCTTTTGCATGTTTTTTGATTTATAACATGTTACTCAACCTATGAAAAACACGCAAACACGTTTTCCTCTGCAAACATGTAAAATCATAACTGCTGAGAGTAAACAAATAAGGTCTCTTTAATATTGATTAGTGGGTTTATGATTAACTATCAAAGTGAAGATGACTGCTCAGGAAGAAACAGCATGTGACAAATCTTAACAAAGATAAGAGAGAGACTGAACAGTTATCAAGGTGGATGAATAATTCACTAGAAGTTCAACGCCAGTATGTCTAATGGGGTACCAATTATGTAACAAAAAGAAGCTAAAATATCCTAAAATTCTTATCATTTATCAATATCACAGAAACAATTATGTCAAGGTCATTCCACAAGTCTGTATGGTTACACTAATTTAACTGGGTTACTGACATTTTGCATCACATCAGTTGTTTCAAATCTCTCCAGATTTACTACATTTCACATATACAGCTACAGTAATAGTCTTGAAGAAAATGCAAGAAAAATTAGCAAGCCCACTTTGAGGAAACTGTATTAAACTTGAGTCATTATGTCAAAATGGGTGAGAAATTCTCATATATAGTAGTCTTGGGGTAACGGTTGGACTTGATCATAAAGGTCTCTTCCAACCTAGTCAATTCTATGATTCTATGCAAGTAAGTGAAATACACACAATTCACCCTCCAAGAATAGACTTATTCCAGGAGGGGCAGGGGGAAAAAAATAAAAATAAAAAAGTCAGTATTTTGTATGACAGATTTGAAGAATCAGAAGATCCTGTCTTCTTGTAACATGCTCGATGATATTAAGCTGTATGAGATTTCACAAAGGCACATATATCCCACACAGACAGCAAAGGCATGTTAATTTCAACATTCAATAAGATATTTGGGGGCCACCTGTTGATTCTCTAGCACAAATGTATTTACAGCTGCCACAAATGGAGATGACTCAGTGTATATCTTGGGCAAGGCTAAACTTGAGTCAGTAGACCCTGGGGACACTGTCTTTATGCTACAGCCCTGAGCAAAATGTCAACCCACAACTCCTCTAAAATACTTAAAATAATGAGGGTAAGGAAGATTTCTGTAACTTTCGAGCATGCCAACCATAATGAAATTTTAACAAGCAAAATTTTCCATTTCCTTCTTCTTCCAGACCCCTCTCTCCTTCTTCTATCAAAAATGTATTGATAAGAAGCCATACCTGTGAGAAGGATACTTTTCTTTTATCAGAGAAATAATGAAGTTTTCTACTTTTTGATCAGTCTCTGTCACGAGATCTACTGGTGAACTTTTAGTCATAACAGATATTTCTTCTTTGAGTGCTCCACAGACCATCTGTTTAAAAAAAAAAGAAAGAAAAATAAAATTATCCATTTATGGAAAACAGTAATTTGTCTAAAAACTTGAGCATCAGTTTCACTGTAATTTTTATACTGCATGTACAAAACACAGTGACAAAACCTGGATTTAACTTCAGGAGCTGGGGCTTACCCTTGCATCTATCTCCAGTCCCTACTCAGCACAAAAACTTTAGTGTGACCTTAAATTTGCATACTACAAAAAAGATCTATTGGTACATGAAATCAAACTCTATTTTGTTAGGACAAGTTTTAGATTTATAAATTTAAGTACCAGAGTTGAATGAAACACTTAAGCCAAAGCTTCAGCCATCTATTTTTAGCCAGACTCTGCGTTTATGATCTTACAACTATCAGAATCAGCTTATGCAAGAATCCATGCCTCACAGCCCACAGAAGTATTTTACTATAACATCAAAAGATTTTCTGAGGGAAGACTTTAATGAGGCCATTGCAGGGACAATGCTGTACAGACTCTGCAGCTCCAGGGGACAGGATCAGTACATGTGCCATCTTGTCTGGCTGCAACAGCATTTGAATGTAGGAAGCAGAACTACCAAGAACTGAACATTTCATAACCACTCTCACACTGAAGCTCTGCCAAGATGTGCAAACTCTTTTATTGTTGTAAGCCCTCTTAGATCACAAGTGGGCCAAGTACCATACCACAAGGAATGCTTCTTGTTTATAGAAGAAAAGCAATCTTCATGTAGAGAACACATGGTATCTGGTACCAATAACAAGCCACTGTATAAAGCTGATTGAGGTGTTTGCAAGAAAGACTGTCAGCTGCTTTCAGGTGGTAAAGTAGATAGGTGAAGTGTAAGGGGAAAATCAGAGATCCTCTTTGTTTACCACAATTCAGAATTATTCTTTTTTTATCAAATTTAAGGAACAAAAAGATACTCCTTAGTCTTTAAGTGGACTCTCCTCCAAAGAAAAGTGTAAAGTTGCTTTCTTAAATTAACCAAGCTGTACACATGAAAGACACTTCAATCTTGAACATCACTTAACAATTCTGCTAGTTAACATTTTGGGAGTTTTGTGTGACAAAGCACTCCTCAGAAGAGTATCCACCATTTGACTCCTTCAAAACCCATATATACATATATATATACACGCACACACACACACAGCTGTATAAATAATGTTATTTGTAAATAGTTTATACTTACCTCCCCTGCTTTCCTTGCTAAGCCAACTGCATAATCCATACATTCTTGCCAAGGATCTGCCATCTTTTTTAGATATATAGGCTACCAAAGGAGAGATTAGCACAAAAAATTATGGCTATTTATGGCTAATTTTTTTTTTTTTTTTTTTTTTAACAAATTCTTATTTTCTCATGCTGCTGTTCTGGACTGCACTGCTTTCTCCTTGCTGAAATACGGAATTTTGTTCTATCTGTACTCTGAAAGACAAACCCACAAAACCCAAACAACCCAAACTTAGAAAGTATTAAAAGCTTAGTGTAAGTTACCAGATTTTTTTCCCCACATTTTGTGGTTTACAAGAAAGGTGAAACAAAAACATTAACAAGCACTGAGCCTCAGTCTTGAAAGACACATGACTATACAAGATTCCTCATTTAGACACTGACCTCAATGTACATAAAGGCTCTGAAAAGCAGTAGTGTGGGTACACACAAGCACGTTCTCAAACAGTGTACAGCTCAAGGTCTTTTTGCTTAAAAATATTATAATCTTCACTGTAATTCATTGCAGAAGATTGCTCACACACAGCTTTATCTACTAATAATGGTTTAAATTATTTTTAATACCTTAAATAGAAAGTTAGAATCTCAAACCCAAAATCCACGCTTTCTGTATTTTAGTCCTCCATGTTTTGTTCTAAGGGTTTATTCCAAACACAAATATGAAATGGTTTAGAGTCTACATGAGAAAGTTACAAGATCCCACAATCATTTAGAAGTGTCTTCAATATTCTTACAAATTATGAAGCAATACAAGATACATTATCTTTTATGCATCTCTACTTTCTTGAACAATGTGAAATACCAATCAGCATATCATACACTGTTTCTGATACAACCTTAACAGACCACAAATTCATTCAATGTCACAATTCAACACAGAGACAAAATCAATGTCTTCTGAATTTTAGAAGCTTGATTTTTGAGCCCTAGCCCTTTCAAAAACCTTTTGGGCATTCCCTAAGTCATTCAGCCTTTAAGTGATGGCCTGGATAAGTGCTTTGCTACACTTGCAGATTCACAAAGATTACACAAATGATCATAAAACCCCCCAGCACTGAAACAATATAAAAAGCCCTATGCAATTAGTATCACCCATGAGTCCCCAGCCCAATCGCCCTTACCTAATGGTCGTTGCCTCTTTCAGCCTCGGTCCTAAACAGGTAAAGATGGCTATAAAAGCTAGATAACATGCAAAGGGTATGATACTTCAATTATATTGACAATGTTCTTACCATAGCCTTTGAAGTATAGGCTGTTACATAAACACAGACACAACTTGTCAGGACACAGAACTGGGTATAACAGCTCTATACAAAGTTACTAAGCTATCCATAAAAGACTAGTAGTACTAGGGGAACCTGAAGTACACCGACACCCAGCACAAAGACACACATTCATGTACCAGAGGAAAACCAAGTCATTTACGCCTGAAACATCACCAAAACAGTAACTGCAGAACACGTATAAATACCAGCACCTAAACTGACTAGCAGAAGAGTCTTTTCGGCCCCCCAGGCTTTGTTTTGCCTTCTCTAGATGACCCGTGACGAGTTCGTCCCACACACTCACGGCGCGCGTTCAAAGGAGCGGTTTGAATCCTGACATAGGGGCTTGGACCCCGGACAGGAAGGGCTGAAGGTCGGCCCACATCGCCCGCCCGAGGTGAAGCGCACCTCCCACCCTGTGGCCAGGTGGCCCGGCCCGAGCGGCGGCAGGGCCACCAGCTCCCCGGGGCAGCAGCATAGCCACCTCACGGCACCCCGAAATGGCGGCTGATGGAGGAAAGGAGGAAGAACAAGCTCACCCCGACCGCCCTCCGCCACAGTCCCTGCTCCCGCTGAGGCGCGCAGGCGCCAGGGGCGAAGCGCTGACCCCGCCTCCTCCTCCTGCTGCTGCCCTGCGGCCCCGCTGCGGCTGCGCGGGGGAGGCGTGGCTGGGCCCCGCGGCGGGACCGGCGGCGGGAGCTTGTGGGGTTGTCTCGGTGCGTGCGGCCTTAAGCGTACAGTCGAGGGGCTAAAACAGCCTTTGTTGTCGGCTTATTTCTAATAATTGGATGTGTCAAGATGAATATTCTGTAAATGCTCTCCCACAGAATCAGCTAGGTTGGAAAAGATCTTCAAGACCATCAAGTCCAACCATTACCCCAGGACTGCCAGGACCACCACTAAACGATGTTGCTAAGGGCATCATCTACACGGTTTTTGAACACTTCCAGGGACGGTGATTCCACCACTCCCTTGGGCAGCCTGTTCCAATGCCTGAGCGCCCTCTCTGTAAAGAATTTTTCACTAATATCCAGACTAAACCTCCCCTAGTGCAGCTTGAGACCATTTCCTCTTGTCCTATTGCTTGTTCCTTGGGAGAGGAGACCGACTACCACCATGCTACAGCCTCCTTTCAGGTAGTTACAGAGAGTGATAAGGTCTCCTGTGAGCCTTTTCCAGAGCAAACAGCCCCAGTTCCCTCAGCTGTTCCCCATCAGACTAGTGCTCCAGACCCTTCACCAGTTTCTTTGGCCTTTGCTGGACCCACTTCTTTCTTGTAGTGAGGAGCCCAAAACTGAACACGGTATAAGCTACCATGGAGCACGTGGTTGCCATTTACCAAGGCTTCCAGCTGCTGAAGGTACTGCTGTTGAGGCTGTGTTATTCAGCTTGTGGAAAAAAGTACAAAGGTCCATGAGAAGGAACATAAATGTATTAACAGCCTTCTCAAAGTAAAACAGCATCTAATCAATGCAGTTTGCAGTGCTTAAAAACAGTAAAATGAGCAAGTAAAATGAACAAGTGGTTCTCCTTTATTGTCTGGCTTTTTTCCCCAAAAATTCTGGTGAAGCAGCTTCCTCTCTCCTCCACTAGTCCCTCCTAGAGACAACTAATATTTTTTAAATATATAGTAAGCACATTTTCCAGAAAACTGCATAGCTGTCAAACAAGGATTGAAAAAAAACAAACAAACAACAAAAAACCCCAAACAGTACAAATGGTGCACTTTTCAACATTACCATAATTAAAGTTACACAGAGGGTAAAAAAATCTTTCCAAGACTGACTGATAACACTTTCATTGTTTTTTCTTGGTCTTTCATAGAACCATGGAATGGTTTGGATTGGAAAGGGACCTATAAGATCATCTAATTACAACCTCCCTGCCATAACGCCACACAGCCAGTTCTTCCAGTGCCAATGCCTGCTGTGATCAGGAACACCTTCCACTGGACCATGTTGATCCAAGCGCTGTCCAATCTGTACTTGAACACTGCCAGGGATAGGGCAGTCACAGCTTCTCTGGGCAACCAGTGCCAGCGCCTCACCACCCTCATGGGGAAATAACTTCTTCCCAATATCTAGTATAAATCTCCCCTCTTTCAGTTTGAAGCCATTCCCCCTTGTCCTATCACTACATGCTCTTGTAAAATGCCCATCCCAGCTTTCTTGTAGGCCCCCTTTAGGTGCTGGAAGGCAGCTATAAGGTCTCGTATTGTCTTTCATCAAGTAAAACACTGAGGTACTGTCTAGCGTTCACAAGTTGCAACTGATGTAATTTACTGTCATATGTAAAATGGTGGTCTACTATAAACAAGACAGGGGTTGTAGTTTGCTTTAGGACTTGAAGCTGGTGTAAAATAACTACCTCACCAAGAGCAGCCTTATCCCCTTCCCCCAGTGCCAATCCAACCCACAGTAGGGCACTTGCCCAAAGTCACATGGCAGTAGTTTTGTACTTTCCACATCAGTGATGATGTGGTTTCCATCCCTAGCAGTGCTATTGTGTGGGACTGCAGCCTTCCATGTTTCCTACTTCCCATTTCATAAACAGGAATACTCATATTAGCCTGTTTATTTAAAGTATTCACAGTCATTAAAGAACCACAGAGATGATAAGGTGCGTTTTTATTATTTTGCAAGTCATTCTTTACAAGGTTATACAAAAAGCATACAGCCAATTGAAAGAGGCACTTCCACTCTGATTCATCTTTTGTTGAGGCAAGATGCCAAATATTTCTCAGTACAAGCTACATGGGACTGCACCGATATTATGGAAAATGGCTTCTTTGACTTTCATAATACACTTAACATTACAGCAAGGGTTTTACAGGGTCTATAGGGGGATTTCAAATTCTGTATTGGTCCCAAAATCAGTAGAAGTAAATGCCTGGAATGCTCTCCTCAAAAGTGTAAGAATTTACCAATCCAAACCACAGTTTCTATTCCAGCTGAAAGGAAATTTTGTATTTAATGAAAGAAACTACTATGAGGAGAACTAAGCTGCAAGGAGCTGTATTTGTATGTGACACCTGATAAGTGAGATGAACAGAGGTGATCTATTGAGAAAAGTCTTCAGACCAGACTGATGACACTCCAGGGTACATACTTTTCTAAAACAGACACACAAAAGGAAACTGATGAAAATAAAAGTATGAGAGATTGCTGCCTGCTTTTTTAGTGTGATGTATTATTTCTTATTTGTTTCAGCATTGCCTGGCTAATTTAACCGGTCACTTATCTGAGCAAAATTAAGCTCTTGATGTTAACACAACAGTATTTGGGTATATCACAAATGCCGAGTGATTTTGCAGCAGTATTTGAACTGGAACAAGACTGGTAGCTGCTACCAAGAGCATTCTCAGTGGTAAAATGTTTGCAAAGCCTTGACCTTGTGCATTCTCTAAAATTGCTATACAGATACAACAACCAAAAAGCTTGGTATTTGCCTATTTTAATAGTTTGGATGAAAATACTGTTTATTATAAAATCATTAAATATTTCTTTTTACAGATTCCACTTGTCAGTTAAGCAACTTTGCATAGATTTTCTTTGCATCTACTAGAACTGAGTTTAACTTTTTATTTACTAACTTTGAAGTTAAATAATTCAGCCACTTCTTAACACAAGCTCATAAAATTAACAGTGGTTTCAAATGTTGGTGTCTTCTCCACAATGTTTGAGTTGTTGGTTTGGTTTTGTTTTTTTATTTCCAAATCGAGTTAACTTCTCCTATGAAAATGTGTGAAGATAACAAGCTTTATATAAAAAAAAAAAAAATGCATATGCTAGGTAAAGATATCATAGAAGCTAAACATTTGAAATGTGAGCAGTTCTACCCTAGGCAAGATACTGATGCCCTGGGAAAGTTTATGCTTCTGTTCCTTGAGTCAATTAGGACAGTTTTCATCTGTCCTCAGTTATTTTTTCTGTCAGACTAGCTTAACTTAGTTTTGCTTCTCAGTTTCAGAAAACTAAGTGAGATGAGCTTCTGTATATAACCCCAGACACATTCCTGGAATAAGATGAATGTGAAAACTTTTTGGAGTCTTATCAACTGTGACTTGTGTTTTTGTACTACCATTTATGGGCTACTAGCCCTTAGCAACAACTGGCAAGTGATGAAAGCAGCCTTCCTGATAAAACCTTTGAGATCTGCCCAAAGATTTACTTCTTGCATCCCAAGTTTTATCTTCCCTCTATCCACGACAAATGTTATTTTAATAATTTTGCCTGTAACTGCTAGGGCAGAAAAGTCAAAGGCAGAAGGAAGGGGTTTTTATGGATTTTATACTGAAAAATCGCCTTGTTCTGTAGCAGCAGATGTTGCTACAGTAAGTACTGTTGGTTCTGTAACAACAGCAGCAGGAACAAGTTCAGCTTGAGGGTCTTCCCTCACTTAATCATGCCTCAATGATGGTTGGCCTCTTACTGCATGTTCTTTACCAGAACAGCTTAAGAAAGATGACTAGAGATTTGCAGAGGAAAGGGAGGAAAAAAATTAACAAAGGGAAAGGGAACTGTTCCTATTGTGCTGGAAAGGAAGATACAAGCGGCTAGAGGGATAGGTGGGGGAAAGTGGAGAAACGAATGTGTGCTTTGTGCTTCCAGGTAACTGACTCACAAAATATTTAGCCACTGAAGACCCTTTCCCTCATGGAAACCAGAAGCACTCTCCTTTGTGAGACACCCACACGATATCCAGTAAAATAATTTATCAGTATCTAGGTCATGTTACATCTACAATAAAGAGTACTGTAAAGAAAAGAAGACAATTAACAGTGAAATGCTTATTGAGATGTTTTGGGGGTTTATGCAACTTCAATCAATATATAATAATACATATATTGTAATAATAGTAATAATCCTACAGCGCTCCTAAGTTGTTTCAAAGATATACTACATGATAGCATTGAAATCCATGATGCTCTTTTGAGCATTACTCTTCTGCCAATGGAGCGTACCTTTGAAAAAAATGCTAAGCAGACTCTTCTTGGTGATGATGGTTTTTTATTGCAGCTGTGCCTAGAATGGGTATGTCACGCATGGCTGTTTTCAAAACAGTACAAATGAACCACAATCTAGCTATACAGTAACACAGTAGACAACGGTTCCTTTTAGGCAAGCATGCACTAGAGAAAAGCCGGGACCATTTTTCTCAGAGTTAGTGAACATAGTAACTGAATGAGCCAAGACACCAAATCTAGATTTGTGACTGCCCAGCAGACTGTGGTGCAGTGTTCACCACCACTTGTTGCTCTGAGTACACTTCTCTGCCTCATGTTCTTCAAAGCAAAATTCCATTTCCACAGGACTAGCAATATTTCAGTCTTGTATCTCCTGTCCTCCCCTTAAGAGTTTCTTCCCTGCAGTGTCAGGACAATGTTCCTGAAATGTATCGTACTGACATCTTTGAACAATATAGACGTTCAGTCTCCCTGCGGCCCAGTTACACCTCCAGGCATTAATTATGTTAAGTCACAGTGCACACACAAGCCAAACATATTTGCAAATATGAGAACAGCACATGAAGATCATTGCCTGGAAGAAAGTGATCCATGTCTGAAAAAGAAAGGTAGCTTTCTCTTTTAAAGTGTTGAAAGGTGAGTCACACTGACCAAGCAGTGAGACAGGCTGGGGGAGGCAGATTTCTCCCACTTTGAATACTGCACCCTATTCACAATCCACTAGATCATACCTTACGTGCTGCAACTTACTGCAGCTGAAAATCTTGCTAACCTATTTAGTATCTGATGACTACGTTTGCCTCAGTAGTTCAACTCATACTGAACAGCACCACAGAGCATTAGAAAATGTATACAGCTTTTCAAATGGAGCTTAGGCTTGTGCTTTCCACTGCTGTTTACACCTGTTCATACATTGTCCTTTCTGTCACTGTAGGATTGTCTTTCTCGCTCCTCTCGAAGAACATTGGCTAAGAAACTGTAAACAGATTAAAGAAAATTAGAGGGATCAGTTTTGAAAGGGTTCTGCTCCTCTAGCTTAGAGGGTCAAGGCCACTGCAGAATGAGTTTAGGTTGTAACAGGCTCACTCAAGAAGGATGAAGTAAAGTTCCTTGGTCATACACATCAGAACTCACGGTTAAGAAAGTGCTGGCTGTAAATCTGTGTGCAGCCTTGCAGGTGTATGTTGCAGTAATTTGAAACAGCTGTAAAAGTAATCTTAGGGATCTTCTTTGTTACATTTGCTTTGAATTTACAGTCCAGCTTTGAAATCCACCACAACATCCAAAAACTGGAGCACATCAACTACTGCTATTCTGAACAATCTTCTTCATTAGCACCAGACACCTTCAAGACACTGACAACTGAGAAATCTACTAATTCTATACTTATGCACCCAGAGGTGTAACTTCATGTACAATCACTGTAAACAACAGCTTTACACCTTGGTAAGTCAATACTACAGACTTCTGAAGAGAAAATACAGATTTATGTAAGGCTGGAAATGCCAGAATGAAAATGCAAGCTGTGGAATGCTGGGCTTCTAGTTGAGCTGTATTTCTTCCTCCCTTACCATATTTCTTCCTCTTCTACACAAGAAATAGAAAAGGATAATTTCAGGTTCTTTTTTTTATCCTTCTTCTAATAACAAAATAATGCTGAGATTTACGAACACAAGACAGACATCTATGTGAATTTACTTTCGTTTCAGAAAGTTTGCTTTCTAATGTTACGCTATTACAAGATGAAAACATGGACTAGGGGCATGGACAGTGCTGCATGCCAAACTCAATGAAATATGTTCTTGTAGATATAGAAAAGATGCTGCAATAGTGTAGTGTGTTTCATTCCTTCAGAGGACTGATATACTGCAAGTTTACATTTTCATTATTTATCATTTTTAATACACTTTTCCCATAATTTACATAAAATATAAAATTTAAGAAAAAACATTGACATGATACAGCTAATTAAAGCAAGAATTTATTACAGAAAGTGAGTATTTGTGATATTAAGTTAATAATATAACTAATTTTCCTTTCAGGACATAGCTCTTCTGTCAGTCAAAAAATTGAGAAATTGATGGGAAGTCTGTTTTTACAACTGAGGACAGACCCTGACAGACCAGTAACATTAGAATAAAACTAGACTTGGTTTCGTTAAATACCATATTTCTAACAAATATATATATACATATCTTTTTATGTTTGTGATAATTTACTGATTAACTGAAGTATGACTCTGTATCTTCTATAGATAGAACATCATTATTAAGATACTCCAAAATTATATTTCCACCATTGTATAATGGATAGTCTTTATCAGACAGCCATGTTTCCAATGTGCGCTCAAATGGCAAGGCTTCTCCAGAGGCAGCATGGCATAATCTCAATTTCTGCAAAACAAACAGCACAGAAATTAACGTCAGGATTTGCCTGCTTGAGATGCAAGGAGTAGGGTGGGGGAGGAACTAAGTGGTTAAAAAACCCACAAAAACAAAATCAGAATTCAACAATCTGGAAAATGTTTGTTATTATTACTGATTTACCTGGGATGCTGATTTGTTGTTTTCATTTTTAAGGCTTGCTAAGGAAGCTGCAAAATCTACTACTTTGCCAATACTCCACTTACTGCAGAAGAACATGGGCTTGCTTTTCTCTTTGTTTCCTTTTGGTAAAAATACTTGAAAATAAATTCTTTCTGTCTAGAAAAACACAAAAAATAAACGAAAAAATTATTCACAGAAGCAGCACGTAATTCCAGTCATACACATTAACAGGTTTTCAGAAAAAAAAAAAAAAATCTTTAAATTTTAACCCCAAAATTACTAACTCAAACTTGTACTATTCTATCAAGATCAAGGCCCCAGTTTCCTGCAGAATATAAATGACTGAAATCATCAAGTCAAATCCCCTCCAGCTGCAGGCACATGCATGATGGACAAGAAGTTCAGAGAGGTGGAGACATCTTGAGCCAGAGTCCCACAGCTAGACTGCTACATATAGACAGACATGAAAAGGTGTCTGCCCTGGGTTTGCTGGATAATAATGACTACTCTGGGGAAAAGAAGGTGAATATAAATAAGCAGTGCTGTCTTTTGGCAGCAGTATAATGTCTCAAATTGGAATGCAAAGGCGGTTAAAACTGAACAATTCACTGTACCAGAAATGGCTGCTTCACAAACCAACACTCCCAGTCGTGGCCAGCTAATCCTTTATCCTGTTTTTTCACCTTTTTGGTGCTAAACACCTTTTCCGTATCTGATAGACAGAAACAAAAGTAACCTATGAGGAAAAGGTTTTGTCGTGATTTAAGTCCAGTCAGCCACGTAGGTTGCTCGCTCACTCCCCTCACCGCCTTCCTTCCCCCACTCCCGGAGGGATGGGAAAGAGAATCAAAAGGATGTTAACTCCCACGGGCTGAGATAAGAGCAGGCCAGTAACTAAGGTATAACACAAACTACTGCTGCTACCACCAATAGTAATAATGACAAAGGAAATAAAAGGGAAGAGAATACAACCACTCACCACCTGCTGGCCAATAACCGGCCCGACCCAGCAGTAATCTAGCCAGGTGACTGCCCCCAGTTTATATACTGAGAATGACGTGCTGTGGTATGGGATACCTCTTTGGTCAGTTTGGGTCAGGTGTCCTCTCTTGGCTTCCTCTCGGCTTCCCCTCCTGCCTGGCAGAGCAAGAGACGCAGAAAGTCCTTGGTCAGACTAAACATCACTAAGCAGTAGCTAAAAACATTGGTGTTATCAGCACTGTTCCCAGGCTGAAAGTCAAAAACATAGCACTGCACCAGCTACTAAGAAGGAGTAAAATGACTGCTACTGCTGAACCCAGGACAGGTTTTGAAGGGGATCAGGACAATCCCTTCTCCAAGGTCCAATTTCTTCTTGACATTCAACAAAAGACATAGCACAAGCATGACTGGTATATTCACCAGTTAAAACTGCGCTTGCTGAGCCCAAGGCAGACATGATCAAACAAGACAGAAGTCTTTTTAAATGACTTACATAGGCCCTCCCTAGAAAAATACAGAACTAACTTTTCCCCAGCTATGTTCATAAAGCTGAGTCTGAATTTCAATCTGTGCATTTTTCTCAAAACTTGAATGCTCTCCACACACAAGAAAATCTTTGAAATCCAGGAATATTACAAAGGGGCAGTAGAAGCAGGACCTGTATCTTGCCAAAATATAAATGACAGCCTGTAAACCAGCTAACACAAAGACCATTCTAGTTTCTCCTCCAGTTCACTGGAACTTAATTCACAAAGCAGCTCATTCTACTGTTGCACCCCTACCTATGGGATATACCTCCTGGAATTTCTGTGCCAAATCCAAGAAAATACCAGTCAGTCAGGGACTCAGCAACCAACGCAACTTTGAAGCATGGCTGTCCCCTTTTGAGCTGGTCAAGTCTGTAACTCGTATCAGGTCTGACACTAAAAGAAATAATCATCTGCAGAAAGCTAATCTGAATAAAGAAGCCAGGGGAAAGGTATTTCTAGGATAGTCTGATTTTCCTGATCATAGAATAAGAAAGGTCAGGAAGGAGGACCTCTGGTGTTATGTGGTCCAAAAACATACTCAAAGCAGGGGGAAATTTAAAGCTAGACCTAACTGTAAAGGTTGATCAGGTTGATCCAAGTCAGATTCAAAGTTCTGAACATCACAAAGAAGTAGGTTCCGCAGATTTTCAGAGGAGCTGTCTTAGGTTCAGCAGTAGCAGTCATTTTTCTCGTTATCAGTAGTTGGTGCAGTGCTGCGGTTTTGACTTTCAGCCTAGGAACAGTGCTGATAACACCGAAGTTTTTAGTTGTTGCTCAGTAACATTTACTCTGACCAAGAACTTTTCATTCTCATGCTCTGCCAGGGAAGAAGGGAAGCCAAGAGGAAGCTGAGGCAGGACACCTGAGCCAAACTGACCAAAGCATACCACAGCACGTCATGCCCAGTATATAAACTGGGGGCAGTCACCCAGAAGGGTTAGATCACTGCTGGGTCGGGCTGGGTATTGGTCAGGAGGTGGAGAGCAGATGTATTCTCTTCCCTTGTTACTTCCCTTATCATTATTATTATTGGCGGTAGCAGCAGTGGTTTGTGCTGTACCTTAGTTACCGTACTGTTCTTATCTCAGCCCATGGGAGTTACATTCAGCCCATGGGAGTTACATTCTTTCAGTTACATTCTCCCGGAGGAGGGAGGGGAAGGAGGGAGAGTGAGCCAGCGGCTGCATGGTTCTGGGTTGCTGGCTAGGCTTAAACCACGACAGGAGCTTGTTCCAAAGTCTGACCACCCTCACTGTGATTTTTCTTCCTATCACCTAATTGGAATTTCCCATGTTGCAGCTTGTGCCCATTGCCCCATTCTTTTGCTGTGCATCTCCATGAAAATGTCTCAATCTTCTTTATAATCACGATGAGAGAACTGATGTGCTTAAGAGGCATTGCAGAAAATTCATATTCAAAAAAATCTTATCTAACCAGAACAAGGTAGGCAGAAGGCAGCCAAGAGGAGTGCAGCAATTTAAATAGAGGGTGCTGGAGATTAACAGGCTTAATTTATCAGCCATAATTATCACTATTCTGGATGATTAAACAATTAATATCCACATGAGGAAATGAAGAGTAAGAGAAATCAGCATACAGTAATTTGTGCTACACTTTTTAGAGCTTACAAGCTTTGGAATTAAGAAGTCACTTTTAAAAATTTCTTACATGTATTCAGGGTGGACTTGGTAAATTATATGCCACAATATTTGAAATTAATCCCTTTCCCTCCAGCACATATTTAACACAGTGGTGCTATCTGATGAATGCTACAAGCAGATCTTTGTAGTACAACTTTTCCATAAAAGCAGTTTTCTAAGCATAACGAAGTGTAAAAAAAGAAATTCGTAACAGGACTCTCAACAATGGAATAGCTCTAGTTATTTTAAAAACAGCAATTAAATGCACTCTACTAAGATAAGACCTAACAATAAAACTATCACTGTCACATAGAAAGTGAAACCCTTGATGAAAGAATCAAGATGTTTCTAAATCCAGCATAATCCTGATATGTGCAAAAGACTTGAATACCAGGTTGACTGGCCATGGTAGTGAAAAACAATAAAAGAATCTGTGAAATAACTTTGCGAATCAAAGAAATTAAAGGCTGAAAGCAACTGTCAAAACCCTATTCCAACCCAAAGGCAGGAACAACTGACCTCAGGCCCTTCATACTTCATCCAGCATGCAATATATGTCTATTATAGCTAAGTAGCAGAAATAAAAATGGAGCTTTGCAGAACAAAAGCTAAGTTTTGTATGAGACAGGATCAGTACGACTGGTACATAGTTGTACAAGCTCTGTCCTATCTGTGTCAGAAGCCTCTCCTTACTCAGCATGAAAAGTATCCCTTGAGATGGGTTTGCCATGTGTGACTGATAACCCCTGGTAAAAACATTGGTATAACTAATGCCATTTTATGTAGCAATCAGACATTCTCTGTGACCAAACTGGTCGTGTATCAGTCCCTCTCCCTCTCTCCTGATAGCCCTGAAGGTCCTGCACACCAGGCAGACTTCTTCCCTTCCCTATCAGCCTTGAGGTCCCTGGGCACCAGGATGACTATTCCCATCCTTGCTGGCCTTGAAGGTCCCAGGCACCCAGCCAAGCCAGTGGTGATGATCCAGTCACAGAACAGGGAAGTGCAGCAGCATACGGATCACTGTCCATAAATCAAGCAGTTACAAGCCCTAAGTGGGACTTGGAACAGAACTGCTGCTGGACAGCAAAACCCATGATGACTCAGTGGCCAGGGACGCTTCCACTGTCATCTGCTTCCTCCAAGGACTGAGTGAGTGACTTGAATTCTTTTACATGTTTCCGGTCAAGGTGATGACTGCGATATTGATACTGCACACCAAGTAGTAACACTTGACCCGATCTGCAGAGGATCCAGGGGATTAGGAACAATAAGATAAGCTGTGCTATAAAGTTCTCTGCTACACCACTAAAAAACTGTGCTGCACTGTGATTATAAAAATCCTGTACTACTTTGATCATCAAATTCTGTTAAAATAATACAGATTTAACAACAACTTAGTACTGTCATCATTCTGCCAGGGATCCCCAAAAGAACATGTCTGTCCCCACACTGTTGGGTGACAGAATAAATTGGTGTAGTTGGCAGAACCCGTGGGTCAGAGTGATGACTGACTTACCCAGTAAATGGGACTCCTGGAGAAAGGGGGTTACCAAAAATAGATGGAAAAATCCCAAGAAGTGGCTACAGCCAATAAGCCACAATCCAAATGCCGCACAGAATGAGTGACAAAAAATGGAAATATATGTGTAAAGTTAAGAAGGAGAGATGGAAGGAATATGCTGGCTATTAGCTGTAGTATGGAAAATTGAGAACATACATGCTGAAAGGTTAAAGGAAGAAGAATAAAGGTGAATTATCAGCAAAGGATTCAGAATTGGTATAACCAAATTGAAGACTGATAGCAAGTCTGGAAAAAAGAGTGGCTCTTGAAAAACAGTGCCACAAGTTATAAAAAACCCCCAAGAAAATATAATGAAATCCCCCTGAAAATAGCAAATGCAACTAGGAAATCTAAATATATTTGGTAGGGCTATTTTGTGAGCTGGATACATGGCAACAGTAACTGGGCTATTGAAACAACTGATGAAGAAACAATGCCAAGGCTCCAGCCAAGAGTCACCTTTCTGGGGACAAAATGGATAGGGGGCATAGAAGGTAAGTCCCCTAGTCCACCTGGCAAATAGATTATGTCGGACTTCTCCCTTGAACACACGCGTGGTGGCGTTATATCCTTACTGGAGTTGAAATATCAGGCTTAGGAAAATGCTCTCCCATGCCCTCTGCTGTGCAGTCTGACAATGGCACTCATTTAAAAATAAATAAATCAAGGAATGGTGTAAACACTGCGGGGTTGCCTGGATGTTCCAGGGTCCCCCAAGCCCCAAAGTAATGGAACAGTTAAGAAGGTCTACTAAAATGAACTCTAGAACAAAGTTTAAACAGAGGAAGATGAGGCAAAGCCCTACCTAAAGCTGTTTGTTGCCTAAATAAGCAGCAGACTGGATGCCTGGTGAACAAGCTCCTTTTCCTCCTCTCCAACCTACAAAACACCCAAAACCCCCACTGTCAGCTCATCGTTTTTCTCAGGGTGACACTGTTCTTATTAAATACCCTTTGATTGTTGAAATACCTGTCATTTATGCCCTGAGAAAAGGGCATATGGAAAACTGTTTCTAAATGGAGACTCCCTTTAACTTTTTCACTGAGGCTTGGATAATGCCCAAGAAAAAGTAATTTCCTTTTGCTTCAGGTCCTTGGACAGTACTTGGACAGATTCTTTGGCCTAAACAAACCTGGAGAGTACCCAAGTACATTTTACATCATTTTACCTTCACAGAAACCTCAGCTGTAAAAAGATGATCACAACACCCACTGTATTATACTTACTCTTATTTGTACCCTTTTTATCACCATTTCAAGAATGGGATGATAATCATGTCATTCAGTTCACAAACATAATTTCTCAACTGGGTAATGAATCAAAACTGTGGGTCTTGTTTATACCACCCACAATCTTCAGATGCTAATTCTGGGTGCGTAGCTGAACCTGTTCCTGAAAGTATCTTGGTACCAACCTAAGTTGGCATACTCACTCCAGACCCTCCAAATTACCAAACTAAACCTCACAAGGCACATTCTTATGCTAAGGCCCCACGGTACACTGCGATGCTCCAACAACCAAATTCAGCCTGGGTGGGAAAAACAGCAATTATGATTGCTGTCATCATTCTACCAGGAATCCCCACGTAAAAATTCTTGCAACATTAATGAACTTGTCAGTTTCTGCAGTGCTGGGTGACACCTGCGTGGCAGACAAATACATTTCTCTTAAAAAATAAAGGAATTTGACCTGATTGCTCCAAATTCCACAGAGACACATTATAACAGATCTAAGAGCAGTGAGATGTTTTGTGGTACCACACTGAAACATATATATAAATGACTGTGGTCTTGAGGAATTAAATCCAAAACCAAACTGAGAGAACTAGACGAAAATCAAGTTATTTAGAAAACTTTCCATTTCCTTTGAGAATTCCACTACTGAAAACAAGCATCACTGACCTGAGGCAAGGACTTGTCCCCACATGCATTCATTTTCAGCTTCATTAATGCCACTTTTGCTGCTGTCGCACTGTTTTTCGGTCCTTTGCATTTTTTGCTTTTTGCTTCCTCACTTTTTTTAGAATCTGAGAACAATATTATTACTGTTAATAAGATGACTCATGCTGTCTCTGGAATATATCTTGGAATTAGCTTATTTGGCCTCATTACATCTCCAAGGTTCCCATCCTTTTCATGTCCTCCCAATGACATGATACCAGGTATCCTGAATGAGAACAAGACAGTCATAGAATGGTTATTGTTGGAAAGGACCTTAAGATCATTTAATTCCAACCCCTCTGCCATAAGCAGGGACACCTTCCACTAGATCAGGTTGCTCCAAACCCCATCCAGCCTGGCCTTAAACACTGCCAAGGATGGAGTGCTCGCAACTGGAACAGGGCAACCTGTTTCAGTGCCTCACCACTCTCATAATAAAGAATTTCTTCCTTCTAGCTAAACTAAATCCCCTCCTTATTAAGTCTGAACCCATTGCACCTTGTCCTATTCCTACAGTTCCTGATGAAGAGTCCCTCTCCAGCATCCGTATAAGCAACCTTCAGACACTGGAAGGCTGCTATGAGGTCTCCACACAGCCTTCTCTTCTCCAGGCTGATCAGCCTCAACTTTTTTAGCCTGTCTTTGTATGGGAGCAATTCTGAAAGAAACCTGAGCCCTACTTGATCTCTAAAAAGTCTCTTTATAGACATACACTACTGTTGCCTCAGTTTAAATGAACAGTATTACACAGTGACATGTGAATTTAGGGCTATTTAAACAAGGAAATCTTATTTGGTTAAATCTGAACCCTCAGAGGAGGTCACAAGCTCAAATAACCTTCTGAAGAAAACTACAGAATATATAAGCCACTGTACTTGCCTATAATAGTTTTAACTAGCTGCTGGGTGGCAGCCATTCGAGGTTTTGGTGTGTCCAGTTTCTCACATTCATGGTCTGACTGATGCCGATGTCTGTAAACAACAGTGCAAAATTTTTAGTACCTTTTTTATACACTGATGAATGAGTATTTGTTTTCAAACACTCTGTTCTACTCACCTTAGACAAAAATGTTTTTCACAGTAAGGACATAAAACTGGCAAAAGCTCCTTTCCATTACAGTCCTTGTATGAGCATGGGTAAGATCTGTGCTGATCTGGTTTCACAGAATTGTTTCTTATATTCACCTAGGTATTAGTGCAAAATATTTGTGTAAATAAACAGATATTACACATAAAAGTCACCATCCTAGCTTTCCAAAAGAACCGTGCTAACTCTCCATTCTGTGGGCAACACTAGTCCAGCAGTTCTCTCCTACTTTTGTCCTGATTAAGTTTAGCTCAGTTAGAAAAAGAACCATGATCCTGATCAAACTCAGTTTACTTCTGACAGGCAGAAAAAGAGTAATTCATTTTTTTTAAGCTTGTCCCATTCTCAATGAGACATTAAATAGTTCATACTTACACACTGTATGTATATATCTTATCTGGAAATAGACAAGTTATGCAGAATTTTAATTTTAAGGTAGGCATATATTATTAATTACCTCAGAACACCCATGAGCATCCCGACTCCTGTGCTGAAGGCTTTGTAGCAAAAGAAGAAAATATCACAGTGTTAACTACATTCCAGTAAAATAAAACTGCATGTGAAAACATTCAAGTGTTTAAAGAATGATCTGACAAGTTTTGTCATGGCAACACTTCAGTTAAATAATTGATCTTCTCCTAAATTTGTTTTAACCTATGCACTTACATCTTGAATGGATTGATCATATTCTTGCTAAGTAAAATATTTAGCTCTTGGAACTTATGCCCCAAGATATCAAATCATTTCAAGAGAACAGGACACTAGCATGCTTAAGAATTCATCTCAAAGCAACTGGAGTTTGTCTGTTTTAATGGATTTTGAATCACCTCCCACAGGAACAGAAAACCCTTAAAGCTTCTGATGTTAAAATCTGCCTGTAGTCAATCTGACTTGCTCTCAGATTGCCTCTGTTAATCTGAAGCGTAAATCAAAGTGCAAGCCCTGATTTGAACCTTGGAAGAAGGTGGGGTTTTTTACCCCCCTATAAGAATAAATACCCTGCTCCCTCCATCAAAAACAAATCAGTACAAAACAGGGCCTAAATTAGATGCCTTCCAAAATAATCTACTTGTATCCTAAAGATAATCCCACTGATTTCGAAGCTCCATTAACAGCAGCTTCAGAAAAAAGTGGTTACTTCAATGAAGCAACAACTTTTAACTAAATTTATCTGAATCGAGTCACAGAACCTTTCATATAACACTTAGGTCTGCACAACTGCCACACTGAGATCTTATAGGAAAAATAATTTGATTTCCTTTTATGACAAGGTCATCTGCCTAATTGACCTAGGGAAGCCAGCAGATATGGTGAGTGAGTTTGGATTTTAGCAAACTGCCTCTCACAGTATCCTTCTGGTCAAAATGTCCAGCACACAGCTAGAAAAGTCCATAGTATGACGGCTGAGCAACAGGTGATCAGGTCAAGCTTAAAGACTTATAGTAGATGGGGTGACACCAGGCTAGCAACCAGTCACCACTGTGTTCTCCAGGGTTCAGTTTTAGGGCCAGTGCTCTTTAATTTTTCTGTAAATGATTTGGTCACAGAAATCAAATGCACATTAAATCAGTTTGTTGATGATACTAAACCAGGAGGAGCTGCTGACTGCCTCATGGGTAGAGGGGCATTACAGCGAGGTCTGGATAGGCAAGAGAGCTAAGCAGTCACCAACCATATGAACCTTAACAAGAGCAAGTTGCAGATTCTCCACCTGGTATGAGGTAATCCTGGTTATACATACAATCTAGGGGACAAGAGGATGGAGAGCAGATCTGGGGTCTCGGTCAATGGCAAATTGAATATGAGTCAACAGTGTGCCATAGTAGCCAAAAGGGCCAACTGTGCCCTGGAGTGCATCAAGCACAGCATAGCTGAAGAGCTGAAGAAGGCAACTGGGCAACTGTCCCCCTCTACACTGCACTCATGTAGCCTCTCCTGAGGTACTGTGTGCAGTTTTGGGTGCCTCTCAATATAAGGACATGAAAGCATTACAATGTGTCCCAAGGTTGGTGACTAAGATGGTGAAAGGCCTTGCCAGACGTATGAGGAGTGGCTGAGGTCACCTGGGTTGTTCAGCTTGGAGGAGAAAAGGCTGAGGGGTGACCTCATTGCAATCTATAACTTCCTCAAGGCGGGCAGTGGAAGGAGAGGTGCTGACCTCTTCTGGGTGACCAGCAATAAGAGACAAGGAAATGTGTCATGGGTTCAGCAGTAGCAGTCATTTTTCTCCTTAGTAGTTGGTGCAGCACTGTGGTTTTGACTTGTGGCCTGAGAACAGCGCTGATAACACCAATGTTTTTAGTTATGGCTTAGTGATGTTTGGTCTGGC
>JAOEHY010050084.1:0-10523 GCA_025447955.1 Psilopsiagon aurifrons
GGGCTTGGAGCAACTGCTCCAGTGGAAGGTGTCCCTGCCCGTGGCAGGGGTTGGAGCTGGAGGAGCTTTAGGGTCCCATCCCAAACATACCAGTCTGGGATTCTACGCTGTGATTCTGTCCCGGCCGTTACATTGCTCTTCACTTCAAGCCCCTTTCGGAATGTTTTTCTGCTTCTGTGTAAGAATTCCTCTGATACCTGAGGCATTTGCCAAGACTTGCACTACCTTGGCCATGGTTTAGATGTCTCAGCAAATTAAATCCCCTTCGATGGGCATACCTGTCAGATGTTAGTGTGGAAGTTTATTTCTGGCTGTGCCAGCAAGTCCTACCACCTAAAACCATTCCTGTTGTGAAACAGCATGGAGGGGCTTTCTGCTGGCAACTGACCCATATACCTCTGTTCTGTCCCTAAACACCTTAATCCCCTTTCAACTGCTTTAACCTGGGGATGGCCATGGCCTTGACACACTCTTAGGTGGGGCTCCCACTCGTGCTGATGGGACCTGTGACCCAGTGGTGGGGAGAGGAGAGTGGGTCCCGCTGGTTCTGGATGGAGACACCCCATGTCCTGGCCCCCGCAGGTCCAGCAGTGCCTATGGTGGCCTGGGGCTGTCCAAAGTGGCTGCTTTGCCCCGTGGCACCTCTCTGGGGTCCTGTCCCGAGGTGCCCTCGCAGTGGCAGCAGCCCTGTGCACACACAGAGCCATGTTTAGAAGTGGAGACAGCTTGTCCTTGGCTACACTGCTCGCAAAACATTTCCTGCGCTCCCTGCGAGTGTTCTGTGCCCCGTGGATGCTGCAGCAGCATCAGCTCTTGTCTGTGGTACCGGTTGCTCAGCCTCAGCCATGGGTTTGTGTTTTGGGGCTTTTAAACCCAGTTACATCCCTCGTGGCTGCAGCCCTGAACCCATCTCTGCTGCATTACCCCAGCTCCTTCCTCAACAAGCACTAAATCAGAACAGTCCATACTGCATTGTGTGCTTTTTGTGTGAAGACGTTGAGCAGAGCTGAAGACGCACCTCTGTTCAAAGAGGAGGTTTCCCTTCTGTGCCTGGGTCACAGCGCTGAGGTTGTGGGGGTGCCAGGGCTTTGGGGTGCTGCGACTGCTTTTTCCTTGTAACTCCAGCCTGAGGGGAATGATCAGAGAGCTGCTGGAGCTCAGGAACGTTCCCTTATCATCCAGCAGGCTGTAAGGAGATGCTGGTGGCAGCTCTGCAGGGCAGGAGCATGAGCCCCAGGTTCTGTTCTCCCATCTCTGGCCAAGAAGGATCTGTGGGGCAATGCGCAAGTGCTTGACCCTCCTCCTTGCTCTGCTCGCCTGTGCTCCTTCTGGATAAGGAGGTTTTGCTGGGAGTGAGGTGTCTGCCGAGCCTGGAGGCTGTGGGGAGCACTGGGGGTGTCCCTGGGAAGGGCTGCTCCCAACACGGCTCCGTCCCAGCCCTGCCCAGGCTCTGGGGCTGTGGGCAGAGCAGATTGGGCTGGTTGACTGATAGGTGATGTGAGAGGTTGGGTCAGGAGTGGTGGCAGCAGCAGCGCTTGGGAGTCTCTGCTGTAGGACAAAACCCCGGGAGCTCGGGCTCACCAAGGAGCCTCGTTGGAGGATATCTGGTCCTAGCTGGAGCCCTTTAGAGCACTGATGTTTCCCTGCCTTTTCCTGAGATCCCGTACCAGACACTGGGTGATGGACACATGCTGCTGCCAGATGGGTTCCCCATTTCCTGCTTGCTTTTTGAGGCACAGAGCTGGGAGAGTCCAGTAACACCAAGGCTGTCCTGAGCCCTGCTGGTGTTATGGTGATGGCTTTAGACTAGCTGCTTGGAAAGGAGAACAGGGTGGTTTGGTGTCATTTTGTAGTATCTTGGCATGCTGATGGAGCTGCCTGCTCGGCATTAGGCTTGTGCTGGTATCACCCTGGGCACGAACCTGCTGCCGCCTTTTGTTATCTCTGTGAATGAGCAGGAGGTATCTCTGCTCACACCCCTGTATGTGCTGGGCTGGGTTCTGAGCGTGGCTGGGCAGCCTGTGCTGTAGCTCAGGGTGGTTACCACTTGGCAGAGTTTAAAACCTGAATTTCCGTGTCTGATGTGGGTAACTGCATCCTTTGAAATCACTTGGCCTGCTGGCGGTTGTAGTCAAGCTGTGATGCTCGCACTGTGTTCATGTTTCCCCCTTTCTTTCATTGCTCATGATCTGCGAACTGTGCAAAGCCCTTTGCACCAGGCTCCCCATGCAAAGGACTGGCCTCATCCTGCTGAGTGACAGAGCATCCCCTGGCAGAGGAGCTGATTTCTCCTGGCATCTGTGATGGTGCTGTGCCAGCTGAGCAAGGGCAGGGATGGGGACAGCACAGTGCTCGCAGCCTCCTTGTTCCCCTCCCTCGCATGGCAGCTCGGGATTAGTAACGGCTATTTCTGGGTTGCTCTCGTGAGTAATGGAATGAATTGTGCTGAGGTTTGGGGTGGGGACAGTGCCTCTGCCCGCTGAGTCACCGCTCGGCACCATGCCGGGATCTGGAGCTGCTGGGGCCGGAGCTATCCTGGGTCAGGGTGGACAATGGAGGCCGTGGGAAGGGGCTCTGGATGTGGTGACAGCTTGGAGCATCGGGACGGCTGCAGGCAGGGGAGCAGGCAGGGGAGCAGGCAGCCCCACTCTGGATGGATTTGGTTTAGGTCTGATGTCCTGCAGACTGGGTACAGGCAGATCTCGGGGTCTGGCAGTGGGGGTTTGTCAGGGCATCCGCTGTTCCTTGCACTGCAGATGCCTCTCCTGCTGTGCTGTGGGGAGTAGATAGCGGCGCATCCCACACCACAGTCCTTCCTCTGTTTGTCTTTGAGATACAGAGTCACAAAGCAGCAAATCACATTTTGCTGTGGGTAAAGGAGCTTTCTAAGTAAACGGACTTTTTCTGTTTAAGTAAATAGACCTTTTTGCCCATAAGCTCTCCTTTTCCTGGGTTGTGGAGGTGATAGCTGGAGACAGGACAAGCCTTTGGTCAGATGAGGATGGTTTGTAGCAGGGGTGGTGCATTTCTTGTGTCCCCAGGGATATACCATGCACGAGAGCTTTCCACTCTCAAGCGGGCAGGGGACAGCAGACTCCTCCAGCCCTTCTGTCTGCTTCTGTAACACACATCCTATCTCCTTGGGATGAGCTCTTGGCTGCTGCCCGTGCTGGGGGCTGTGGCATCCCTGGCCCAGCTGGGACGTGCAGGAGGACACAAGAAAAGTGGATGGAAGCCTTGCTTCCCCTTGGAACAGAAACCTGGTTTCTGTCCTCTCTCAGCCCCCAGTGGTGGGATCCTGTAGGCACCTCAGCCTTTTTCATCAACTTTAGCAATAAATGGATGCCCTTTACAGTCTCATGCTCTTCCACTGGGATGGTAGAGGAGTGCCAGGTCCTGCCGGATGCAGCCCCTCATCCTCACTATTCTCACCTTGCAAGTGCCAACTATGCACAGCGCTCAGCAGCCGTGAGCCATTCCTGCTTTGGCTTGTGAGCAAAGCGTTTGTAACCTGCCAAGATCCAGGGCTGCCGCAGGGTCTGGCCGGGAGTTGGGTGAAATCTGTCTCTCTTCTGCCCCAAGCCCACCCTTGGGCAGTTTGATTTGTGAGAGCTGATCCCATGCCCCAGGGCTCCATGCAGAGGAGCGGGAGGTTTCCTCCAGGCAGGAGTTCAGCAGCGACCTGCGGAGTGTGCAGATGAGAGGAGCTCTCTTCAGCCGGTGTTTGAAATGCAAGTCAGCTGCGAGTCTCATTCCTTAATCCTTCACTCCCAGCTAATTGTGATGCAGCCTTAGGGGTCTGTTTCCTTTTCCTCCTTTGCTACAGGCTCCAGGCATGAATGTGGTTGCCCCATGAGAGGACAGGCACCAGGCCATAGTTAAGGTTTGGTGTGGTGCCAGAGCCCCCCTCCAGGTTTCCCTTTAGGCCCTGGAGCTGCTCTGAGGTCTCCCCTTCAGGAGCCTTCTCTTCTCTGCCCCAGCCCCACTTTCTCAGCCTGGCTCCAGAGCAGAGCTGCTCCAGCCCTCACAGCATCTCCATGGCATCCTCTGGCCTCACTCCAAAGGCTCCACATCGCTCTTGTGCTGCTTTCCCAGAGCTGGATCAGGACTGCAGGGGGGTCTCCTGCGGAGCTGGAGTTGCACTTTCAGGACTGCATTGAAGTGGGGCAGAAAGCAGCCCGCTTTGCTGCGGGCTTTCATCTCTGCTCACTGACTGATGGCTGGCAGCTTCCATGCCACCAGTGCCAGCGGTGATGTGGCAAAGGCTTCTTTGTCAGCTTGGCTGGGATGGGGCCAGTGCAGCGCTGGGTGCTGGGTACACAGGTTGTGCTCACCCAGACCCCCTAGAGCTCAGTTTGGGACGTTCCAGCTGCTGATGGGAAGATGTGGGAGAGGGTGAGCTTGCCTGGGTGAGACCCCGGAGAATTCATCATCTAAATACAACCAGCACAACCGGTTTATTGTGGATTAATGTGGCTGAGGCTGCCAGAAATCCAATCTCCGGGGTGGTGGCACAGCAAGAAGGTCAGTGTGGAGGGGTTGGATGATGGCCAGGAGCCTGGCTGGGTAGGGCAGAGCAGTTGAGCATCTTGCAGGAGGTCCCTGCATGCAGCCGCCAGCCCTTGCCTTGGCCCGGCATCAGTGTGGTGGTTCTGGCTGTAGCTGCATCAATTGGTGTAGATGGCTCCTTGCAGGAGCTGGTGATGTGTCCCGAAGGCATCGAGAGAACCCCTGTACCGGCAGTCTCAGGCTACTCACATTGGGATGTACCCAGATGCTTGTGTCTGGGGCCATGCCAAAGACTTTGGGGCACAAGGGGCAATGAGGGGGTAGGAGTGGGGACCACTCACAGCTGCACTCTTCTCCCCACAGCGATGGCAGCCATCAGGAAGAAGCTGGTGATCGTGGGAGATGGTGCCTGTGGGAAAACGTGTCTGCTGATCGTGTTCAGCAAGGACCAGTTCCCCGAGGTGTATGTGCCCACCGTGTTCGAGAACTACATTGCTGACATAGAGGTAGATGGGAAGCAGGTAAGGGCCGTTGTGGGAGCCAGAGCTGTTCCCATCCCCTCACTCCTGTGTTGGCATTGCCACCATCCATCGCTGCCGCCTGCCTTGGTCCACGCAGTTCAGACACACTCGCAGCTCTTGGGGGAGCCCCGTGGTCCTTGTATTTCTGAGTAGTCTTGAGCACAGGTTGAGGAAGACCATAGCTATGGCTGAGGAAGATCAACCTGCTGGCTCCTGGCCTGTGGAGATGACTGCGAGCTGCCCATCGTACCGCTCTGCCCTCACAGGTTGAGCTGGCCCTGTGGGACACGGCAGGACAGGAGGACTATGACAGGCTGCGGCCCCTCTCATACCCTGACACAGACGTTATCCTCATGTGCTTCTCCATCGACAGCCCGGATAGCCTCGGTAGGGACCAGGGGCTCCTACAGGGTTGGGTGCTGCTGCTAAATCCCCTGGGCTCCGGGAAGCCACCGTGCTGCCCATCCCTCCCCTCCATCTCCTGGCTTTGTGTGTGCTCCAGGAAGATGTGGGAACGTCCTGGCTTGCAGGAGGTGGTGGGAGGGGAGGATGCTGTGGGGTGAGTTCTCCCCACTCCCTATGGGAAAAGCCCAGTGCCGGTTCCCATGGCAGGGGGGAGCTCAGGGGGGTCGCTGTGTGCTTGTTGCAGAGAACATCCCCGAGAAATGGACACCAGAGGTGAAGCACTTCTGCCCCAACGTGCCCATCATCCTGGTGGGGAACAAGAAGGACCTGCGCAATGACGAGCACACGCGGCGGGAGCTGGCGAAGATGAAGCAGGTCAGGACAGTGCTGGGTGCTGCTGCCTCCGCCAGTGATCCACTGCTCCTGGTGCCTGGCACTAATGGCTGGATCCACAGCCAAAGGCACTGTGCTTTTGCTGCTGCTTCCTGGTGATGTTTCCAAACCCTCTATTTGATGCTTCCTAGGAGCCGGTGAAGCCAGAGGAGGGGAGGGACATGGCCAACAGGATCAATGCCTTCGGCTACCTCGAGTGCTCCGCCAAGACCAAGGAGGGCGTGCGGGAGGTCTTCGAGATGGCCACCCGAGCGGGCCTGCAGGTCCGCAAGAACAAGAGGCGCAGGGGCTGCCCGCTGCTGTGAGCAGCCAGCGCAGGACCACGCGGTGCCAGTACCTGCCCTGAACCCTCTGCATAGGGGCTGCCACAGGAGCCTGTGGGGTGTCCCTGCGAGGCTCCAGAGCCACCAGTGCCTTCAGTACCCGCTGCTCTCTATGGGTGGGCGTTAGCGTAGCTCCCCATGTCGCCCTCAGTCTCTACCCACCTCCCTGGTTTTGCCTCTCCTGCGGGGATTGTTGCGGTGTTTGTGCTCCCTCCCCAGCTCCATGCAGGAGCCACAGAGGTGGGGAGGTGCTGCTGGCTGTGCCCACAGCTCCAGTGTGGGGTCTGCTGGGCCCTCAGGGTGCTCTTGGCTGTGGGGGCAGCACACAATGTTCTATACAGACTTGCCCAGGGCAGCTTTCAGCCCATCCATGTGCAGAGCTCCTGGGACCTGTGCTGGGCCAGCACCTCAGCCCAGCTCTGCCAGTGATGCCTCTTCGGGTGTTCCTTGGTCACGGACTGAGCACCAGGAACTGAACTGCCAAACCGGGACAATAAATGCAAACCAGTATTTTAGTAATCAGCTCCGCTTGTGTGGCATCCTTCATCCCGTCTTGCTTCAGCTGCTTGTGCAGGATCAGGGCTCATCAGCACTTGTTTGAGTAAGACCCACGGAGCAGCTCCCTTGGAAAGAGCCATGCGGGAGGTCCCCAGCTGTACCAGTTGCCGATGTAATGGGCGCTGTGGTCACTGCTGGAGCCATCCCTCCTCTGTAACCATGCTGGAGCAGGGCTGCAGCGAGCCTGTTCCTGCTCTGTCTGCCCCAGCAGCGGTGACGGAGCCCAGGACTCAACATCAATACTCTATTCTCTAAACATTTATTCTAGGGAAACAAAGTAAAGTGAACCTGCACAGCCCTGCGTGCTCTTGTGGTAGGGGAGCAGAGCCGCCCTGTGCCCAGCCAGCTCTCTGCCTGCACCCCAGTCACCCACTGCAGCACTGAGCTCCCCCCTGCACCCAGTGATGCTCTTCAGAGGCTGGAACTCACTGAAGCCATTCACTGAACAGTGGGAGCAGTCACAGAGAATTGGCTTTCTATGACTGTGTCATGTTTGAGATGGAGAGTGGACCCAGCGCAGTGCTGGTGTGGTCCCGCTCTGTGAGAGCGGATGAAGGATGCCCCATGGTCCATGCCAGGGCTTCTGGCCACAGCAGTGATTGTCAGGAGACCCCCTTGCCAGAGGGCTCAGCCCTTTCTCTGCAGGGATGCACTGAAGCAAGGGGAGAGCAGGCTGCTGCTGCAGGCCAGCGGCAGGCTGAGGGGTGCTGGAGCTCCATGGGGCTTCTCCTCCTTTCCCAGTTGTGTTTCCTGCAGAAAACCCCATGTCAGAGCTGGCTGCTGGCTTGGGAAGGGACAGCCAGCCCCCAGGGAGAGCCTGTCCTCAGCCTTGTGTCTGCTGCAGGAGAAGCCTCCAGTGCCCCTCACACACATGAAACTGCTGCTGTTCCCTGGTACTGCAGGTCCAGTCCTGCTCACCTGGAGGTTAGTTGCCAAGGTGCAGCGCATGGAGGTCAGTGGCAAGGCTGTCTGCTCCCTGGCTCTCCTCCTCATAGGGGTACCCCGTGTAGCCACCCTTCTCCCTGCAGTACCTGAGGAACCTGCGGGCACAGAGCAAGGGGAGCATGGGCAGGAGGGTGCCGCTGCCTGCACTGCTCTCACTGCCTGCATAGCACTGGGCATGTCCCAGCATCATCTGGGCACAGCTGGATGGGGCTCACCTCTCCCAGTGCTTGTCCTTGCTGAGCACAGCTGGGTTGCCCACCACGATCAGCAGAGCTTTGGCTCTGGTGATGGCCACGTTAAACCTCTGAAAGAGAGCAGCAAGGACTTTACCTGCAGCAGCACCTCTCAGCCTCCTCCCCAGTAAGCAGCTTTGGTGTGGTGCTGAGCACCCGGCACAGCTCTGCCTGTGAACGGAGGGTGCCAAGGGAGAGGTGCCAGCGCCAAGGAACCCCGGGTACCTTGGGGTTCTTGAGGAAGCCCAGCTTGAAGTTCTGGTCAAGCTGGAGGTACTCGCTGCAGCTGCGCACGGTGGAGATGAGGATGATGCGCCGCTCCTGGCCCTGGAACTCCTCCACAGATCCCACCTGGAGGAGAGCAGGAGATGAGGGGCTGGGAGCACCTGGGGCGCCGGGGCAGAGGCGGTTCCTCTCCCCCAGCTCCCAGGTCTGTACCTTCAGCAGGCTGATGTCCGGCAGCGCCCGCAGGACAGGATCCAGGGAGGTGATGGCTTTCCGGATCTTCTCCACCTGGGGGAAGTCACATAGCACAGTCCAGGTCATGGAGCCGTCCTCATGTGGCTGCCCTGGGCTACCCATCCATCCCATGGGGAGGTCTCTGCCCATGCCCTGCCTGCAGAGCTGAGCCCTCACCTGCTTCCTATAGGGAGAGATTACACCAATCTCCTTTGGTGACACACTGGGGCAGCTCCTCTTGCCCCGGCTCTGCAGCAGCTTCTTGAGGTACTCTACCAGCACCTCAATCTCGCTGGTGTTGAAGAATGAGGGGCTCTTCGCCTCTCTCCGGTCTTCCCCGCAAACGCCATGGAAGATGATGGGGAAGCCCTGGAGGTGGAGAGAGTTGGGCTCTGCCCCACCTGCACCTTGGGGCTCCCCTGTTCCCCTCCCTGAATTTCCCCTCACTTTCTTGGGAAGCTCCTCCCAGTTACAATACAGGCTCCGGACATCAAAGTCGTCGCTCTCGCAGGCCTTCAGCTCGCTGTCGTAGAAGAGTTCATTGGGGATCCTGAGGATGGCCTCGTGGGACCTGTGGAAGGAGGACGGTGCCCAGGGTGGGTGCCACACAGCCCCAGCACCCTCCCAGGCACCATGGCCCCGGGACATGGGGTATGATCCCATCTCCTGCCCCAGCCAGGGCACTGCAAGGCTCTAGGAAGCCAGAGTCCGTGGTGCACACACCAAGCAGCCCCATCCCCATGCTGTCCCTATCTCCACCTGTAGTTCCAGAGCAGTTTGGTGACAAACTGTGGGTCGTATCCTTCGCTTGACTTCTTGTACAGGGGGTTGTGCAGCATCAGCCTCTCCAGCAGCGAGGTGCCTGTGCCCAACAAGACCCCATGACTCCCTGCAAGGCTGCTTCACCCCTGGGTGCCAGCAGCGCTCCCTCCCCTCTCCCTGCTCACCCAAGCCATGCTCAATGGCCAGCGGAGATGTCAGGACAGGGCCCAGCTGCTGGGGGTCTCCTGCCAGCACCAGCTGCCCCCCGTTGGGGTTGCTGTCCTGGTCCATGGCAGTCAGGAGCCCTGTGCAGAGGGAGGGCTCAGCAGGGGAAGGGGGATGCCCAGGACTCAGAAGGGTTGGTCCCCAGGACAGTAGTCAGACACCACTCACCTGCGATGGCGACCACGCTCTCCGGCTCTACTGCCTGGCCACACTCATCGATGAAGACATGGGAGAAATACCCTGGGGGGAAGTTGGCCGACACCAGCCTGGGGAGGAAGTGGAGCGAGACTGCCTTGGCATCCCCTCACATCCCGCTGCATCGCCTTGGCATCCCCTCACACCCCCTTTGTCCTCATCCTCCTGCAGACAAGGGGTCCCTGCTGCTGCCCACCTTCCTCTGCACCCCATTGGGACTGCTCTTGCAACCTGGTTGCAAGGCAGCCCATGAGCTTCCCTACCATAGGAGGTGGGAACAATCCCAGCTCCTCTGACCTTCCTGCTGTCACCAGTGTGGTGATGAGGATCCGGTACCGCCCCAGGTGCTCCTTGCTCGGGTACACGTAGCAGCTCTGCTCATCGTCCCAGTTGCAGCAGGGCTGAAACACAGAGGTTTGGTGGGATCCTGCTCTTCCCAGGGGCCACCAACTCAGACGAGCTGGGGCAGAGGGGCCAGGATGGAGGGGCTGGGTCCTACCCTGATCTCAGGAGGCACCTCCTGGTAGTTCCTGGAGCTGGCGAGGAGCCTGTAGATGTGCCGGGGGGCAATGTCCTTGATGAGGCGCTGGCACAACAGGTCCGCAGCGCTGTTGGATGGGGCGCAGGCCAAGATCCGGGCGTCCTTGAAGCATGTCCATACCTAGGCAGGAGGAGGGGGTGACAGTGCTGAGCCCCATGACCAGCGCTGGACCTGGGCATCAACCACTCACCTGCTTGATGGCCTCCACCAGAGTCACTGTCTTGCCAGTGCCGGGGGGGCCGAAGACAAGGTAAGGGGCTGGCCGGGACAGCCCCGTCACGATGTGTGTCACAGCTCTGCACTGCTCCTCATTTGCCTGCAGCTTGCGGTCGAACCACCTACGGGAGCAGAGGCAGAAGGGGTTGGGTTCCCTTCCCCTTCCCCATCCCCATCCCATCCCCATCCCATCCCCATCCCCATCCCCATCCCCATCCCCATCCCCATCCCCATCCCC
>JAOEHY010050089.1:0-18944 GCA_025447955.1 Psilopsiagon aurifrons
TGGAAGGTCTGTTTCAAAGTTACTGTAGTGTATTTGCAAGCTTTTCATCATTTTCTGGTATTGGTTTTGTTTTGGTGTATTAAAGGAGTGCTTGCTTTTAATGTAGAGTGTTTAGAGCATGACTAAAGACATGAATGTCTTACTGAGTACCACTATCAGCACCATAAACTTTACACATTCTACCACAAGTGTTTTGCACATAACCTTTTTATCTTTCTAACTAAAATTAATATAATTTCATTTAAGAGCATAACAGAGGATGAGAGCTAGTTCTCTGAATTAATGTTACAGGTCATGTTTTTCATATTGACCAGTGTTATGTGGAAAAACAACCCCCTACATAACAAGAAAGCCGTTTTATTCTCAAAGGATCCCCTAATGTAGCATGATCGTATATTGATATATTGAAAACTTTGGTGTATTCCTGTCCTGAAAATCTGCATACGTAAAGAAGTTGTATAATGTATAATACTTGCACATTTCATGCCCTTACTACCTCTAATTTAGTAAGTATGAAAATAATTCAGTGCAAGGAGGAAGATGCACGCACTTTATGTGAGGATTTATTTCTTAGTATGAGAAACAGGTGACAAGTATAAAGCAAATAAACAAACAAAAAAGTAGTTGATTAAGGTAGGTCTCTCCAAAACACATGACTTTTGAGGAAAAAGAGCAGAATATGGAAAAATATGTGAAAACTTATATTATTATCCTTCCTGGAAATACAGTCTGTTCTGGACTGATCCTTATTAGAATGTAAAAATAGGAACACTAAAGTTATGTTTATTTTTTATTAATTAAAACGCATCTCACTCGTAGAATGCTAAAGGATTCACCCTCAGAATGCTAAAGGAGTTTTGTATATTTCTGGCTACCATCTTTGGTTTGAGGGCCATGCCCCTCTTCTAGCTCTTCATCTTTCCTTATTAGAGATTACTTTAAAATGTCTCACATTGCCTTTGCTTGGCTGAAATGTGGCAGCTATGGAGTGGAGCCAGTGGAAGGGTAATTTTACAGCCAGCAATCAGGAAAAGGAAGAGCCCTTAGCCAGGGGACTGAACAGTGCCAGGGGGAGCCATTATTCTATTATTATTTCCAGTCTGGAAGTATTGTTTTAAGTTACATTAAAAACATCCTTTAAATTTCTTTGTTACTTGTGTCATAAATTTTCCATATCAACCTTCCCAAAAGAAAGGTGTGTGAACCTATAATGTATATCTAAATGTAGTGCTTGGGTGTATCTTGCTTTAGAAATTGTATGTTAAAGGAGAATGGGTGAAATTAACGGTAATTCCTCGGCTTTAGCCTGGAAGTTCGCAGAGATTGGCCAAAGTTGAAGTGTGTTCTCCATTTTGTAACACTTGCTGCGAACAACACTCTAGGCAGCCTGTTGCCAGACAGGCACCATCTTCCCAATTTTTCTACTGTTAAGGACTCCTAAGTCCTTAAGAGCCCAAACATGTAAGTTTTCCAGCAACGTTCCGTTTAGATGGTTAAGGAGACAGAAGGAAGTGTATATTGTTAATTATGTGCATGAATTTGCTCTTATCTCCTGAAGATTGTGTGTATATTGAAGCCCATAATGGATCTGAATGATGTTTCAGGAGATTTGATATAGCTATACTTTCCTTGTTTTCAATAACTCAGAAGTCCTGTGGCAGTAAATATTTTGTACTCAATTCTGCTTGAATTCCACTATGTAGAGCATATGTTGTCAGCCAGCATTGAAGGGATGCGTATCCTGAATATTATTATCATCGCTTTTCTATTGATAGACTTTGGGGAGGTGAAGGCCTTACATCTGTAAGGCAAGTGATATTTGGCATAAATACAAAAGATGAAACAGTGTCTCCCAAATCATTTGGGCTGTCTGAGACATGAATGGGAACAGAACCCAAATATCCTAAATCCCAGCCCAGCATCTTAATCCTAAACCCATTTTTTTTTCATTTAAAATTGAAGTTTCCGTGATTAGTATTTCTACTGCCAGGGCTTTCCAAGGATTTCACTGTGACCTAATTTAATAAATGCTGTCTTCTGTGCAGGACAGAAGCAAAATCCTTACCTCAGGGCACCTACTTAGTGGCCCTGATCATGCAATCTGATCCCTGGAATGAATGTCTAAATTAACACAAGCTATGCTGCCTGTTCAGTGGGTTTGACTGGGATTTTAATGGAGAAGAGACATCTAGATTGAAGATTGTCTACAACATCCTCAATGAATTTCAATACACTACCTCTACTTTCCTATATTATTATTATTATTATTATGTGTTTCTGTGAGTCCTTTACAAGCTTTTCTGTAGCTGTTGTTCAGTTACCTTAAGTAGAGGGTGAAGTTTGGGCCTAACTGGTGGGGTTTTTTTCAACTATATATAAGCTTTGATATGTGGCACTTCTTAAAGATGCTTTGTGATGCACCTTGAAATTAAAGTGCATCGCTCCTGTGGTGCATTTATCTTGTCTGGGCCAGAAAGGGGTTGTCATAGATCTGCTTTTGAAATCAGGAGTCCTTCATGGGTTTTTCCAAGGCATCATCTCCATGTCATTGGTTGGCAGGATATGAAGCTGAGGGTCTTTTTGAAGTTTTCCTTCACACCAAGGGGTGTATACTTGTAGTGTGGGAATCAGGGTAAGTTACACCCTCTTCTCCCTGTGTGTTCAATGCAGAATAACTTACTGCAGTATTTAAATATTCCAGACCCTTTAAAAAAGGATATTGTTTGATTTGTTGTGTTTGAGTATTAAGATGAAGAATGGAATCTGAATGCTCAGAACTTGTTTCTTGCAAAGGACTAAAAAATGTGGGCTGAACCTCATGAATTAATTAAACAGTCCTATAAACATCTATTCCTTTGCAGCTGCAGACAATAGTCTTATTTTAGGAAACATGATCATGTGCTCTGTTAAATATTACTCATGCCAGTATTTAGTTTTTGCATAATTATGAAGCATATATTGCTTTAAAGTCTGATTGTGTATCTCAGATTTTAATCTTTCTTTTATTTATTTTAAGCACAAAAAAGTTAGTTTCCTGCATCCAATGATTTGTCATTGGAAGAGCAAAGTTACATTTCTTTCTTTACTGAAAACTCCTCTTCCTGCAAAACTGTGGTACATGGAAAATATTTTCCAGCTTTCAGAGTTTATTTGGTTTTGAACACTTTTGGTTATGTAAGTTTTAATAAGTAGCTTTGGTGTACCCCTAAAGGCACACCCCACACACTTATGTTGTGTGACCTAGGGTCACAAGTAATGGCTGCAGGCTAATTGATTGAGAAAGGCTTGTCTGACTGGGCCCCTTTGAGTCCTCCCTTTACATTCCTAAATTTCTGTAAAGGAGGCACTGGCAGCTCTGCCTGGTGAGAGGAGGGGTTGGGGGAAAGGGAGGAAGTTTCTCAGTTTCTGATTATGCGCAGAGTTTCCTTGTACTGAGCTTATGTTCTCCACCCACTACTTAGTAAGAACTCCTTAACAACTTAAAGCTTTATCCCTGTGAGTACCAGAAAAGTGATCTGAGTATTTATTGAGCAGGGAGAACAAACTGCTGCTCCAGGCAGAGAGAAAGCTTATGGAAATGATATTAGACCATCAGCAAAGTGCACAGCTGCATCATACAGAAGCTGAGACTCAAACTGACAGGCAAATAAGCCAGATCACGGAAGGGGCCTCTGTGTGGCAGCTCTGAGCTACCAAGTGTTGGACAACTAGGCAAAAAGTGCAATGGAACAGGGCAGAAAATAACACATTAACTCCAGGCAACTGTTGCTTTTTCATGGTGAGTCCAGATTTGAAATATTGTTTGAAATGTAGCTATTTTTGTTGTTTCTAAAAACCCTTCCGTTTTACCACAGCAATCCTTTTGGGAAGCTCATTGTATTACAGACTATTTGTCCGGATGTGCACTTCAATTCTGAATGATACAGAAATGTACAGGGATAGTCCTTTCCTTGCTGCTTGCTCTCTCTTTTGCTTTTGCTTGCTTAGGAGACAGGTCCCATTTCTAAAGCATTCTGCGTGGCTTCTGATTTGGAAAGAAATAGTTTTGCAGCTAGCACTTGGTGTGCAGCTGCATGTAGGGGAATAAGTGAACATAACTTCCATGCACAGTCTTCTGCAGTTTGAGCTTTGTGGCACCTCTCCATTGCTCCTTATTTTGCTGCGTTATCTTGAGAATGTATGGTACGGTCACTATGAAAAGAGCTTTGTGTTTGAATTCCTGGTGAGTCGAAGGGTCAGGGCCTATGAGTTGTCCGCCTGCCAGCAAGACTCATTGCTGTGTCCCTTTATTTTTCAAGCTGAAATAGAAAAAACATGTGTCCTCATCCCTTTTTTATAAATGTATTTTGAATTCAGGTTTTACATGCTGTTTGTGTGTGCTTTGTTCTTTTGACAAACTTGGGGTTTGGGGGGAAGCCAGTTTTATTCTATCCATATTTATTTTATTTACTCAAGCTTTCCTGCAGCTTTTTTGCGTTCCTTTGTTGTGATGCACATAATTTTTTCATAAAACAGCATTCAGTGATTCTGATTTCTGCTAAGAGAAAAAGGATTTACACTTGGATTCATATTTCAAAAAATACCAGGGAGCTATCTAAATTTTAGGTAAGTTGCAAAATTATACAGAAGATAAGGCTTTTGTAGCTCTTGCCTTGCTTAAGGAAGGAAACAAAATACTTCTGTATAAGTTCATGAACAGATTGTGTTAGAGACACTAGTCATCTAGTGTAATGGTAATAAATACGATCTGAGCTAGAATGTTATTTCAGTTACTGACTTAAGTTTGAAAAAGCTGCTTTATTAGCACTGCAACAGAATTAAACATTGCACGTTGACAGTAACATTAGAAATATGTTTGCAAAAACTGCTGACTGAATGTAATTTAGAGTAATATATCATCATGGCATGCCAAAGTTACTCTGTGATGTTTTAAGATATCTGTGATTTAGAGGAGAAATGAGTCTGGTCTTCCTCCTGCAGAAGTGTGATTCTGCACAAAATTATTTTGTTGTTTCTTTCTTTAAATAAATAGTTTTCTTAAAATAAAAAAAAAAAAACCAAAATAAACAAAAGCAGAAGGTACAAGAAAAGTGTCAGAATTACACGGCGTTTATTTGGAGCTAAAGGGAATATGCTCATTTGATAGAATAATTCTAATATACAACGTAAGAAGTTGGTCAGATGAACTCTATACAGAATGTAAGTTACTGCTTGTTTCTTCCACTGTCTAAGTTTGTATGCTCATATGAAACTTGCTAACAATCAGCGAGATGCCTGTCTTAAAAAAAATATGATGCTTCAGGTCTGAATTGGTCTGACCCCCAAGTGCAGGAGTTGATGTTGTTCATCTGTTATGCTCATCTCATTTTCCAGTTTGTGAACTTGATTTTTCCCAGGAATTTTGACAATATTTGTAAAAAGACAAGGGAGGGGGGGAAAGTTGTTTCAAAGAAATGCTAACAATATGGATCTGAAGGCAGTGCTGCAACAGAAGATGATCCAAATGGACTTTGTAGTTCTTGTTTTCTTATTTAATTCCTGTCTATTTTTACTTGGGCTAAACCTTAGACTTCCTAGAAGAAACATAAAAGTATGGCTTTCTCTTGGTTATGCTGTGATGGAGGAATACCTGCTGTAGTGCTCTTTACACCCTTAAGACCTGAAAGTAAAATAAGCTTTGAGGAGGTGGTCTCCTCCCATCTTTGGTGGCCTGGACTGCCAGGAAGCCAGCTGTCTCCCGGTGGTCGCAAGGCACTTGGGGAGCAGGGCATGGTGGGTGTTCACATGTGTCCACCTCTTCCAAAAGCACACAGTACAGGATCAGCTCTTTCTGTGCTGTAGGGTTTTGATTGGCAAAATAACACCAGTGGTGTTGTGACACCAGATTAGAGGATTATGAAACATTTCTTCATGCTCTAATGACCAGCCTGATCAAGGGGAAAGGGTTTAATGAGGAGGAGAATTTAGTGAGGATTTTATGCCTGTATCTATCATGAGAAAGAGAGTATCTGCTCCCAGTAGTTCTGTGATTCATGGAACCTGCTACAATAATGATGCAAACAATGATTAAATGTGGTGTCCTTACTGACTGCCTGAGGATTGATGCAAAATAATGTGACTGGCAGAAATTTTAAACATCAGTAGTATATCTCCAAATACTACTAATTTTTCTTATAGAAAGTCAAAGAATCATGAGTTCAGGCTATATACCAGCCAGTACACTGACTTCTTATATTCTCTCTGACACCAGTTAGAGAAAAAGATAGTTTTAAAAGGGTTAAAACACAATTGCTTTATAGCTTTAATTCCTTTGAAAGGTTTGTATTTTACATTTTTAATTTTTAGTAATGGAGGAGTCACATTTATTTTGTGAGTTATATGGAAAAGTGATTTTGGAGATTCACTTCTAGATTTGTTTTCTTGTTCTTTGTGGAAGAAGGAAAAACTATCTGCTAGACATGTGCATTTTGTTGACATTCATATGTTACAGAAACAGGTCTCCATGGTGCCTATGGATATCTTTCACATGAGAAAGGATAGAAATTCAAGACCAACAGTTGAATTTTCTGTCAAACAGGGTAACTAGTTTGTGCTGTCACAAGGTGATTTCTGTACTGAGAGATGAAGGAAAATTGACAGAAACATGAGAATTGTAGCTCTCCCGGTGTCAGTGAAATACAGTGTTGGTTAGTCAAATTAAAAAGAAAAATACCCATCTAATTTATATCCTAGCGATTTTGAAAGAGTTTATTTTTAAAGAATTGTTAAAAAGGAAACCCAAAATTTCCTTCATCTTCTCAGCTACAATTCATAATCACATTTTAAAGTTCTTTTATGACTATAATTACTTGGGCCTTAAACTTCTTTGATCTCCAAATTTACTGATCCAGGAACTGTAACTCTGTTAAAAGGGAGAAAGAAAAATAAAACCTAACCAAAAATATCAGAATTGCTGATATTGGAGCTTTGGAGTTCAGTAAATAGTTGAGGGAGCAAGAAACAGAAGATGTACACATGCTTGTCCTTGAAAAGCATAGAGCAGAGACCTGAGCTTTGGAATACCCAAGTTGACTTTCAATTCATTTTTACTGTCCTGAAACATATTCAAACCATTAGCAGAAATCCCAAAAGGTGATGATGAAGGTGAAAGAAGAGCAGATATAAAGAGAAACATTTGGCTCATGAGGTGATTTAAGTGATTGGAATATGTGGGTAAAAACAAATGGACATGGAGAACAAGCAGAAGTAATTGGATATGAGGATAAGAGCAGTGATAAGAGAGGCATGACTTTAAAGAGGAGATTTAAGAGCAGAAGTAACATGGCACGGGAGAGGAAACCCACCCTATCTAAAATGGTCTGTCAGTCACTGAGAGGAGCCCATGCCTTGGAATTTGTCAACTGATGTGAAGTCATCTGGTTTCAGTAAAGTAAGAGGCAAAATACTGAAGAAAAAAGTAGGAAAAACAAAGTCACAAGTGCTGTCTTTCTTCTAGTTCAGAAGCATTTTTACTGCTGGTATCCAGTTTCATACCTGAAGTATTAAATTCACCCAAGAATAAAAGCTCTTTCCTTCCAAAATTATGGTCACAGCATTTCAGAAAGCAGGAATGTGGGATGGAGGAAATCTCTCTTTTCTGCCCAACATCCTCCTGTACTTACTTTGCTCTTTCTAGCAGTGGAGGTATACAGGTGAGGATAGATGGTTACAACTGTTGTGACAGGTTGTTTTTTTTGAGAACAGGTTAAGTTTGTTTTTTTTCAGCGCAAACGGGATTCCAGAAAGTTTTTTAAAAATTAATGTAAAACCCTTTGGAAGATCTTTCAGCAGTTCAGATTCTTGGGTCTGGGAAAGGTGTAAGCTATTTGCAGCATGAAACATGAAACAATAGGAAGCTGGAAATCAGTGAAGTGAAGGACAAGAGAAATGGCAGTGGATTTTCCTCTACCTTTCCTTGGACCAGGCCACCTGCTTCTATTTCTTTTTTTTTCTCCACCCGGGGTTTTATCCAGGACTCCATCAAAGATCCTACTGATTAGAGTAGGGATTGGGTGAGACCTTATATTGAAATCACTCACCCATTAGTTCAAAAGAGTATTCACAATGGTTTGAAATGTGTATATATATGTGTCACCCTTAAGGTTAACATTTCTCAGTATTCTACTGGAAATGACACCCGTACTTACACAGCCAAGGTAGTACACTGTAGTGCTACCTCCAGTGGCTGAAATACCTACCTCTCCTTTATAGAAATGTGCTGTGATTTAGATGATATCTCGATCATTTTTCCAATTGTGTTACCTTTTAATTCCAAATATGATATTTTAGTATTAATTATGTAATCCCAGTTTATTCAGTAATAAAATGATATAAGAAATGTAGCTTCAAGTATTGCAAGAAGCACCTTCTTCTCCCTCTTTTAAACCATTTTGAATGAAAGTATTCAATTTGTATCACCAGCTCTCCACATCTCCTCTTAACCCAGGAAGTGTCCTGTGGACCATAAATGTCCTATGGAAGATGTGCAGATCCTTTAATAAGTCCTCTTTTGAACTGTGCATAGTTAAAGGTGTTAAATAATAAAGCAAAATACAAATTAAAGAGAAAGACCTACTCTGAAGTACATGACCCATCACTGTTGGTAATTTTCATTACTTTAAAAAGCAGCACCAGCTAAAGACATCCTTCCAAAAATAGTCCTTTGTGGCAGAGCTGGTTAAAGGTACCCCAGTGCTTTTGCTGCCTCTTTCCCCACTTCTCTGCTGCTGCTGTAATGGTTTGTGTCCTTGGAATACTACTTGGAGAAATGGATCAGAATTGACCTCGGTTAAAGATAATGCTGAAAAAGAAGACTGCTTTTAATCTGGCTTGATCTGGTTCAGCGTATACCCCACTAGCATTTTTACTAGATTCAGGACTGTGCAAGCAAAAAAGTAAAGCTGCAGGGAGGGAGACACATTAATTTCCTTCACTGTTAACAAGAAGTATCTGGATTATTATGGGCACGCTACTGGAAGTGCCTTTGAAGAGCTGTTTCCTAAGGCAGCTTGACCTTGCTGTGCCAACAGAGTCAGAATCAGCATCCTCTGAAGATATCAGCTGGTTTTGGTGTATATTTTATAAGTAAGTTACTCATAATTATGACCTAGTTGTCACTGAGCATCTGTTATTTCAGCCAGTGAATAATAAATTTCTGAAATAAAACATCCATGGCCCTAGTAGGAGAGAGTAAGTTACAAAAAGTAAATGAGGAAAATGTAGGAGAAAGGCTCAGCAAGGAATTTTATTCATAAAATATAAAAAATAGGGCACAGCAGAGTGATAGAATAAGTCTGTTTTGAAAATACCTTTGTATTTATCATGTGGAAATCAGATTGCATGATGTATTTGCCATGTAAAACTTCTTTCAAGCTCTGGCTGGAAATGCACAAGACAATTTTTTCCAGAAGTACCCAGTGTAGACGCAGCTAACCTTCCGCTGCAAGCAATAACAGTTACGTCAATATAGAGCAAAACCTGTAAAAATTGATGGCTTGAGCTAAAGAAAGAGTAGGACTCTTAAAATTCTTTCCTTTGTATTTTTTCCTCTTCATTTACAATCTCCTGACAGCCTCTGGAAAAAAACAAGAAAATTGGCAGGATCTGGTAGCGTAATCATGTTTTAAGTTAAAATAAACCATTTACTTTCTAGCATTTCGCTGTTTTTTCTAACTGTATGTTTTGGCCTGGAATTTTCCATTGTGTAGTCACAACTCAGAGTTGATTTTTGTTCTTTTTTTTTTTTGTTAAAGGAAATATATTAAAATTATTTTAAGCAGCTGAAGTGGGAATAAATTATCCTTTTCCTGTTAAAAGTGAAACAAACAAAACAAACTCAACAAAAGGCTTCGAACAATTTTTTAAATACTGTGATCTACAGGTGGTTTGTGGACTATTTTTAAAGGATTTGATGAAAAGAAAGATCTAAATTGTTATATACTAGAGATGTGAAGTTGTAGCTATATGTCTTTTGGGTGTAAGTGTTAGGGTACCCAATGATATTTTATGGTTTTTTTTATTTGTTATAAGGATCATATGGTAAATTGGGCATTGCGGATGTATAGCACTGACGAAACTTGGTATGAGCATGTATCCAAGGTTACTTTGCTGGGTGCTGTGAAGTGAAAGCATAGAAAGCAAGGTTGCCATCTTGGAGCATCTCACATGGAGAAGCAATAAACTCTCTCCATCTTCCAGGTTCTTAAAGTATTATTAATACTTAATTTTGATGTAGATTATTAATTTTAATGCTGCTGTTGGCTTTGTTTCCCAGGATAATGTTGAGTTCATTACTAAACCAGAAGTTAAGAATCACACTCAATTTTTACTAGATTTTTTATGTTTGTTTTTTTGTTTGTTTGCTTGGTTGGTTTTTTTGGACTTTTTTCATTTGTTTTTCTTTTTTACAAAAAGAAGGAACGCCACTATGAGGCTTTCTGAATAAATAGGGCTTGCTCAAGTTTCATATGGATGTTGCTATATATGTGCATATGGTTAATAATACAAGGAGATGCTTGTTGGTTTTTTTTCCCCACAAAGCCTTCCTGAAGCATAATTTAAGCAGCATTGGACTGCATCAATTCAAAACCTACAGATGTGTGGGGTTTTTTCTGCTCTTTATCTCATGCCTCATATACATAATTGAAATAATCCAGCAACCTCTGCATCTCTCCTGACATTGCCACCAGGCAATTCACAACAGCAATGTGACTACTTTGCTGTTGTGACACATCTCAGCCAATTGGCTGGCTGGCTGCTTTCTGGCAGGGCAGGCAGTGGCCACCTCCCGCATCTTACCTCAAAGCTAACACATTCAGATACTTGAGTGTAAAGAAAAATGTTGGTTTTATTGTAATAGCATCATGCCATTCACTACTAGATTACAGAGTGGAGACATTTAATTTTTGGCATATCAGCAGGTCGTGGAGAATATAACTTTTGATTTTTTAGGTTTTTTTAATAGATATATAGATAGTTCCATAGAAAAACACTGAACAAATATTTAATTATTCTAGTTAAAATCTAAGTATCAGGGAACAGCATGATTGTCACATACAGAGTCTTGACTTTATTGCATGTTTTACATCTTTAATGTTATTAAGTCTAAAGTCATGTTACTTTTTTTTTTTTTTTTTTTCAATGGTGTGCTTAATTTCATGCATTGGTTCAATACTTGCCTAAAATTCGGCCAAACTTCCTCCCTCCAATGTATATCCTTGTGAAACAAACAAACAAACAAAAGAACACCAGAGCAAACCATAAGCAAAAGCAATGCATCACAGCTTACAGGGAAATACTTAAAGGTAACCATTTGATGACTGTTTAGAAACAGAAATGTAGTATACAGTAGCGTTGACATTGTGTCCATATCTGTCATTCTGGGTTTATTCTTGGTTTACTGCAGTATTAAGAAGTCCTAAAAGTTTCAGTCTACATCAGAATTTAGAAATAAAAAGGTTTCATCTAACTTTATACCTGTTAAAGATGTTAATTTCTTACTACTAAAATATTTTTAGTATTTCTATTTTATAAATTAATGTGTTCCTTTTTAGCTCCAAGTACATTAATTTGATAGCATCTATATAGAGGCTTGGGTTTTTTACTTTGCAAGTCAAATTTTTGTGTTGTGTGTGTAATTACTAACATCTGGTTGGATGTGTTTGTAGGTGTTCATTAGTATACCTAAAATAAGGAAGCGAGAGTCCTGTATTTTAATGCGCTAAGTATGGTTCATGTCACAGTTATAGATTCCTGCCATATTGAATGCAGGGTCAGTTATCACAGTTCCTAACAATGAATCTGAGTGCCTAATCTTAGAATCTGTTGAAGAAAGACAACCCAAACCTTGGCTTGGCATTTCACAGAGCTAGTGAACTGTCACATTATCAATAGGAGTATTCTTAATATTTGTTATTAGTCTCTAAGAAAGTGAATCTTCTATTAAGATTTGCCTGTTCCTCTTTTTTCTTTCCTTCGCCCATAGTTTTCAAACACTGTTGTCTCTCAGTTAAATCTGAAAGATGAAATTCTCAATGAATATCTTGTTTTATGAAAATCTGTGACTGTATGGAAGAAAGACACCAAAGACACCCAGATTGGGTGCCAATTTTGAGGAGAAGGCAGGCAGAGCATAGCTGTTATACATTCTGTTTGGCAGTGGCTCAGTGGCCAAACAAAATGTGCACAGTCCCAGACTAGTCACAGCACAGTTTCTTCTGCCAGGTGATAGTGTAATAGGCAATGTGGAGAGAGCTGGCCATTTGCAATGAGAAGAAAGAATGTAGAGTTACAGAGCAAAGAGCATAAATCTTCAGGAAAGCAGGTTTCATTCAATCTGTGCTTACAGGACATCTTGGGTTTGCTATTGCAAAAGAATAAAGGGCCAGCTGCCAGAAGATCTTAAAAGGATGTAAATTGCTTGCTATAGGCAAACAAGAACATCTTGTTTGCTGGTTTTGGTGGTTGTTTTGGGGGGATTTTTTTTTTTTTTTTACTGAGCATTTTATCCTGTATTAAAAAAAAAAGCCCACATACTATTGCAGTCATCACAAGCAACACTAAACACATGGGATTTGTACTAATTTTTCATATGAGGTGCCCAACTACAGTTAAGTTCTGCATAGATAATAAAACAGAGATGCCAAAATACTAAATACAATAATAAAAGTTAAGTTAGAGGAAACCTGCTTTTTCCAGCTGGGAATTTAGCCAGAACTTTTTTTTCTTTTCTTGGCTCTGTTAGCATTGACATGTTTAGAAAAGGTTAAAAGCTCAATTTAAAGCAGTTCAGAATTTTGTTTGTTTATATGTAAAATGACTATGTATCCCATCTTACCTTGGACAAATTGCCTGCATCTGTAGACTTGGGATTACTTTTTTAGAGATGAGAATGATAATACTGGAAATATTCATCCTTGTCTAATATTTTTGTTTAAATAATATTTATGAAGAGTGTTTTAATTCATGGCCAAATAGGCAGCATCAGTGGAAATGAATCACCATTGCCTCTTGTGATTCTATTGATCACATGGATACAATTTTCTAAAATGTTGGAACTAGTGTTTAAGATATCTTTCCTTCTCTTAAAGTCATTCAAGATAAGAGAAAACACCAACTGATTTTTGTCACCATGCTTTTGTTTTACAAGCTGAGTGACTACCAGATGATGATCATCAGCAATCACTAGTTTATTTATTAGAGGAAAATAGAAACACGTGACATCTGAGTGTCAGTTGTCTTTTATAGACTATTTTAAAAGGTACTATTCCTAAATATTCTCCGAGGTATTTTTCAAGATAGGAATGTTAACACTAGCAACAGGAAATCTTAATGATTCAGGTCACTGCAGGCAGAAGTCCATTCAACAGCAAGTTTTAGATGGAATTTGTAGCTGAGTTTAAAAAATTATTAGCAATTAGGATGTACTCTGTGCTTTGAAATGCTGAATAACAGAGGGAACACTATATACATTTTAAATTTTTTTTAAAAAAGTGAAATGCTAAAATCCTGTGTTTCAGCAACAGTGCAGTTTTTTGTGAGTTTATTATAGTAAGATATTTGTCACGGACCTCTTTTTGCCTCAGTAGTCCTCTCCTTATTCATTCTAAGTGTCCTTGCATGCAGTTATGATCCTAAAGGTTGTCTAAGGGGTAACAGACATGAAACTTCATGGTTCTTGTGATAGTTTTGGTTCTGTCTAGGAGAAAGTTTTACAAGAAGCCTCATTTTCCATCACAGAGTATTCTGTAGGTGCTAGAGAGTAAAGCAAACAAAACCTCTCCAGCTGATCATGCTAAAGATATTTTAAATTAGTGATAAGCTGACAGAAAAATGTGAGACCCAAAATACAAAAATTCTGTTTAGAAGACATAAAAATTTTATTAAATTCTTTTGGAGTAAGATTTCACTATGTGTTTAGCTACATTTTACAAGATGGAATCATGTGCAGATGAGAGTGGATTTTCCTAACTGCTCAATGTAATGACAGACACTAAGGCAAGCAGTCAAATTTTAAAAAGCACCTGATCATCTTTAATATACAGACAAATAATAATACAAGATATGTTTTAAAATAGCTTTTGCATTTCTTTATGCGAAGTGTTGACGGCAGAGTGTTTCCAAATTTGTCTGTTGCATATGTGTCTGAGATTGCCATTTGGCAATACATCTGCAGACTTGTGTATCTGATCCTAACTACCAGCAAGAGACTTCTCTGGCATTTGAACACAGTGGCCATTCTCTGATATCTGCTGTACGTATAAATTCTGTGCTCAGGATGCCAGTCTTATTCCCTCTTCAGGGCATTTAGAGTTTCATGAACATCCTTGGAGCAATCTTCCATTCTTACATTTGGAAAATCAGAGCATAATAACTACTGTGAAAGTGGCATATGAAGTTCTTTTTTGTTACTCCTTTCTGTGTATTTCCAAACATCCTTTTTTTTTTTTTGATGGGTAAACAGTGGGGCTTTTCTGAAGTTAAGATTCTTCAGTACATGCAATAGCAAATTGTTGCTTCCGAGCAAGTGTGGTTTTTTCCCCTTCAGAGTTCTTCCAATTTTATGTCCTTTCAGCAACCAGGGACCAGACCAGTAGTGTGCTTTTCCTTTTAGCAGCATGTCATGATGTTAGAACTTCCTGCAAAATCATGTGTTTCATATGTTTTTTATATTTTAATCACATTTTTTAAAGTGCTTCCAGATGTACGCATATATTTGGTTACAGTTTACTGCACATGCTTAATCACTGATAAACTGGTACAGCCTGCATCCAACAGCCTTTAAATCAATATATGGCTGTTGATTTCCAAAAGCTCTGGTTTGGTCTGTTGGAGTTGTTAGATGGGCTCAGGTTGGCAGTTTCCTCAGAGGTGTTCAGTAACAGCGCAATAGTTACAGTAGCGTAGTAACGTGAAAAGTGCTATTGCATGAAGAAATGCTTTCCCTTTTCCTTCCTCCTTCATGAATCAGACATCTCCTCATGCTTCAGCTGGCTCTTGCCAAAGATTGGTGAAATGCCCAGTAAACAGAGAAGCTGGTTGTGTGCTCAGGACTACCATATATCTGCACAGGAAATATAAATGCGTGCAGAGCAAGACTAATGTGTTCTGAACTTAGAAAATCTTCATGCAAATGCCCTGTACACGCTAATATTACAGGCAAAATAACTTGATAAATTTTCCTTATTTCCTCTTCTCTGACTGACAAATTAATATCTTAAGATATCACTTCACCAGGGGCCTTTGGTACTTTCCCACCAGGCAGTCCTTCTGGGCACAGGGGATGCCCCCAGGGGAAGCAGGAAAAGGATGAGATACATTTCCTACATAATGCAGTAAGTGACTGGAAGTGAATGCATGGTAAGTGAAGCACATGTTGGCTTTGTAGAAGGCTCAGTCCTACTTGTGCTTCACCTATTTTTCCTTTCCAAGCAGGAATCATTAACAAAATCAAACACTGGTATGTCCTCTGTTGCTCAGTCCAGTTCTATAGGAGCTCAAGCAGACTTGTATGGAAAGCTAAAAATGTAAAGTAGCTCTGTGTAGTGCCCTTTAAGTGCAGGTGGTGAGAAGTAGGTGAAGCTACTTACTTCATTGCACATTATCCCTTTTGAAACTCTCCTGGTTTGGAGGAGAAGGGGTCTCCAGGAAATCTAGTGTCCTTTAGAAGAGGAAATCCTCACAAATGGCCATGGAATAGATTTCCAGGAAGAACTGGAGGCTCTGGGACAGACGGAAGTTCTCAGCTTATAGGTGAAAAAATCAAGAACTTGTGAGTTTGTCACAAAAGTAAAATTGGATAATTTTAAAGGACTCAGTGAAGGGAACATGAGAACAAGAATCTTTACTTGATATATTTATTCATAGTCAAAAATAAATTAGGAGAATTAGGAAGAGATTGTTGCTGAAGTTTGTTCAGGTCAAACCATGCAGGGGCATTTTTTGGTAGCTTGAGGAAAATCTTCAAACAAAAGGTCGTGCAAGAGTCACACAGAAATGTTCATCATTTATCTGAATTACTTCAAATGCGGCAAGGTGAAATCAGTCTTGGCTCAGAGGCTGCCTGCTGCTGGAGTTTTATAAAAAGCAGATTTTATTTGGTTCACTTGGGACATCCCAAATGTTGATAAACTGGAAAGGACTGTGGCAGTATGTCATATGGTGACAGGAAAAACATGTACAACAGAAATGTACTGTGTAATGAAGCAAACACAGTTTCTATTCAGATGACAGCCCTGTGGGTAGATTATATAGAGAGTAATTTTAGCCCTCTTAGACGTGTGTTGCTAGAATTGCTGTATAAAGAGCAGAAATAACATAAGCCTGGTAATTAAGCATGCTGAATTAGAAAAAAATTGGAGGGGAAAATATTTATTGCAATAAGATTGAAACACTTAAAATCTTTTCAGTTAGAGTCTCATATCAGTCTTCGTGCAGCAGTGGCATCTAAATTAAAACCAGTATGTTTCCATAAATAGAAAAGTTGGTTTTGATGAAAGGAGAATTTCTGATGAAAACAGCTTCCATTTGAAATCCCTGATTGCATGTATAAAGCGACCCTTTGAACAGTATCCTACTGGCATAATGTTGATGACAATAAAGCTAAATATGAGTATAGGCATATCTGCAAATGTGCCCATCCATTTAGGTATTTATACAACTGAAAATTTTAACTAATTGGGAATCTCAGCTTATCTAATTCAAATGTAGATGGGATCTTATGAGCCCTTTCACCAAATCTGGTCAAATTGATGTATTTACAGTTCCTTGACAGTCTAGAGCATGAGCAGTGCCCACTGTACCACACCCAATGGTGTCTGATGATAACTGCCACCCTGCCACAGTATACATGCTTGTATGAAGATCCACACACAGTTGCTGAGAATGGACATCTTGGACGATATGCAGTGGATGATATGCATTTTCCAGCATAGGCTGGAAAACACGAAGTAGAACTCTAAAATCTTCACAGGAAAAGGTTATTTTTCATTTTTTCTTAACATTTTTTTGCTGTTTCTTGTAAGAAGTATGTCTTCAAGTAACTGTTTCACAATATCTGCCTTTAAAAAGGAAAACTAGTGCTACTTTTTGTTATATATTTTTTTCACTTCTTTTTATTATGTAATTATTCATGTAATTTAAGTTAGGATGGTTTAGATCCATTGAATCATTCCTGTGGCATCTGATTTTCAAATTCTACATTGAGAAAGTAAAGATTATTTTCTTATGTGTGCAATTAAAACGAATGCTGAGGCAATCTTCCATTGAAATTCTTGTACTAAGGAAGGAATCATGTATGAAACTTCGTCTTTTTTAAAGGTGAATTGTGGTAAAATAAGACAAACATAAACTACAAGCTTGAATCCATTACTGATGTTGCCTACTTGTTTAGCATGTATTCAGAAGAACCTGTAAGGTCCCTTTGTTAGTGCTTTCAGCTGGTTGTAGTTCATGGCAAGATCCATTAAAGGATTGTTCTCAGATACTTTTTATTTTTTTAATCCTCATTATTTAATTTCATTATCTTGTACTCATGAACATAGAATCATAGAATAGTTGGGGTTGGAAAGGACCTGAAGATCATCTAGTTCCAAGCCCCCTGACATGGGCAGGGACACCTCCCACTAAACCATATCACCCAAGGCTATCAACCTGCCCTTGAACACTGCCAGGGATGGAGCATTCGCAACTTCCCTGGGCAACCCATTCCAGTGCCTCACCACCCTTACAGTAAAGAATTTCTTCCTCATATCCAATCTAAACATCCCCTGTTTAAGTTTTAACTCATTACCCCTTGTCCTCTCACTACAGTCCCTAATGAAGAGTCCCTCCCCAGCTTCCCTATAGGCCCCATTCATATATGGGAAGGCTGCTATGAGGTCTTCAGGCTGAACAGCCCCAACTTTCTCATCCTATCTTCATACTTGTTGTGTATTCATAAGGGGTGTGAATTTTTGTCCAGTGCATGCTTCTTTGACAGAATCTGTATAGAGTATCTACTGTTCTATAAGGGCACTACATATATACAGAGAAAGCAAGTATTTACTATTGCTCATCTTGTACATTTTTAAGCATGCTAATACTTTCTATGATTCTGAAGTTGGGAATAAAATGTAACTTGGGACAAAGAAGTTCTGCTTACCCTCTATTTTCTTTACCTTTTGATAGAAATAGTAGCAATTTTCTAAAACTTAGGTATTAAGCAGTATAATTTCTTGCAAGTGATTTACTTATTGCAGCAAATGGTTTAATCTTCTCCTACATAAAAACTTCTGTACAGCATGTGGAAAAAACTTCCTGACCAACAGTAGAAATCACTGGATCCTTTAATGCAGAACTCTCTCATGCAAGGAACTTACAAGAGTAGTATTGGCAACTTGGAGAGTGCATTGAAATTTTAAAGTCCTGAGGTTATGAGATTAGGTAAAACCCTTGATTTTCATTAAAAAAAGTCAAAACAAAGAAAAGGTGCATGGTCCAAGTTGTTATGGAAAGGACTCTAAAACATGATTTTAGCGTGAATTCAAGTCATGAGTGGAAGTAAAGCTTAGAAACCCACCATTCATTTTAATTTAAATTGTTAATATCACAATCCTTTAAAGTCATACTCTGAGCTTGTAAAGTCATACTCTTGAGCTAAACTAGAGGTTTAGCTTCCGTAGAAGCCAACCTGATGAAGTTTAACCATGACAAGTGCAAGGTCCTACACCTGGGTGGGAGAAATCCCAGAACTGCTACAGGTTGGGCAGCGAAGAGATACAGAGCAGCCCTGCGGAGAAGGACTTGGGGGTGTTGGTCAATGGAAAAATGAACATGAGCCTTCAGTGTGCGCTCACAGCCCAGAAAGCCAACCATATCCTGGGCTGCACCAAAAGGAGCGTGACCAGCAGGTCGAGGGAGGTGATCCT